>JAVSBS010007053.1:21812-37737 GCA_033124195.1 Coracias cyanogaster | reverse complement strand
AGAAGAATTCAGTCCTAGGAGTGCAAAGCAGATATCAGACCTAATTTTTTTTTTTTTAGTAGGAATTGTTATATTAAAGGGAAGTGAAAGTATTCTTTGCTTGGTTACTGATTTTAAACTGTAAAGAAAGGCACATGCAATCTGTACACAATCTGTGTCCCTGAAGTAAAGAGGACTACATACAATTAAGACAATATTGGAAAAATCAGGACTAGAGTTATTTGCATTGAGAATCAAAAAGGTAACCTGGTCTTTATATGATGAACAAAGGGCTATAAAGAGAGCATAGTAGATAAACAGTGGGAATCTTATCTCTCAGAAGACAGAGTGCACTTACTGCTTCAGTGACAGTAACATGTGACTCCCTTTTGCCTTAATGATAAACGTAGAAATCATTATACCTTGACTTTTTAAAATTCATTTAGCACACATAGGTATGACATACCACCATGCAAAATGGGAAAAATCCTAAAGCTGCCACTTAGAAAAATGAATAAAACACACAATGTTATTAATATTTATAACTGATAGCACAAAGAAGAGTGTTAGCAGCTAATTAATGCTCAGTGGTATGAAAAGGTGTGTATGTTATCCCCACTGGACAGCAGTCAATTGAGGCTGGATTTTAAGCTGACTAAAATAACATCCCTCAGATGTCATGTTGTTTACTACTGTCATGCTGGCTTATTACCTGCATGTGATATATACCCTTGGTCTCCTGGTTTTCAGGAGGTCTGATCTTTTCCTACATGATAGCTGTCCAGATAGGCAGCAGTGGTGTTCTGAGACAGATGTGTTGGAACCAATCAAGTCATGTTAATATAAACTCTTGAGCATGTGGTTAGTCAATGTTTTGTTATTTGCTTTAAAAAATTATGGCTGTCCTTTAAGTGCTTTTTGAAGAACTATGACAGGGGCTATGAAAATCCGTATTTCATTTAAAAATCATTCTGTAAATAAAAGTATTCAATGAAGATAAGCACTCTTTCAAAAATTATATTCACTATGGAAATATTTTACTGTTCTTTGCAAATTGAAGGTAATTGAGGAATACAGAACATAGATGATATAGGTAGCAAAATTAACCTAGATAATGTTTTACACTAAAGTTATTGAATTTACCCTGTTACAAAATTGAGGTGACAAATATCTTAAAAATACTGTGATCGGTAAACTGCTTTGGTTGACTCTGTAACTGTAATTTAAAGAGATAAAGACATCAGAAAAGATACAAAAACCAGTATCAGTTATAACCAGTAGGCTCCTTTCATTCCAATAATGCCTGCTTGGCTAGGGTGTAAGGAAGTAAAAATGGGACCACTATACATGCTTAGAGAAAAGAAAGTACAAGAATGTGTAAATTAACTAACACCCTTTATCCTAATATTAAATCTTTTCTTTGTCATTCTTTTTTTATTTCCTACTCCTTGGCATATAAGCTACTATCACTCAACCTCCTACATTGTCATACGGCAGATCTGAGTAGGCTTAAGGGAATAATTTAAAATATGCTTCTAAAGATTCTTGAAACTATTTTCATGGCCATTATGGAATAAAGCAGTAAGGATTCTATTTGCCACAGAAATGGGGATCTGAATACATCTCTGTTTATATTTTATACTTCATTTCATTAAACCCTCATTTCAAGTATGAGTAATTTATTAGGACATCATTCTATGTAGGAAAGAATTAGCTGGTATGCATTTTATGTAAAATTTATGTTTCCGTATGCTGATCTGCATCAAACTGTGAGGTGTGGAGCATCTTGCTGAAGTGCCACAAAGTTCTGCCTCTGATGCCCCCTGACATGATAGCTCTTCTGAAGAACATGTGATGTGTTTCAGCAGAGTTAATTGGGTGGAAATCAGGAACCTGGAGTTCTTTTGTAACTCAGCCACTAGCCAATTATATCATCTTCATTGTATTACCCTGAAAAAAAAAAATCTTTACAGAGGAATGAAGTAGAATCGAGATGTTTATATTCCATGGAGTCTTGTAAATGTTTAGATTTTATACTTGATTTTCTACCATATCTGTCAGGACTCTGCTCCTTCACAGACTTAAGTCTTATCAGCGTTCAAAGCAATGTGGTACTGCTTAAGTACATCTAGAGCCTTCTGCTTAGGGGACCATATCCAAAACACACAATATCCTAGTGGTTAAATTAAGTTCAAAGCAGGAGAGTTGGTTTTCCCCATCTTGAAATGGGAGGAAATTGAAATTTAGTTAGTACTGAACATTTTGATAAAAACATAAGTATATACTGTGGGTTAACCTTACTTGAGCACCAGGTACTCACAAAGCCACTCTGTCACTTCCCCCTCACCTCCCCAGCAGGGCAAGGGGGAAGAAAATAAGATGGGGAAAAAAAAAACCTTGTGGGTCAAGACAGAGGCAGTTTAATGAAAACAACGCAAATGACTCATGCAGAAGCAAAGAAAATAAAGATTTATTCTCCACTTCCCATCAGCAGGTGATATCTGGCCCCCTCCTGGGAAGCAGGGCTCCAATATGTGTAGCGGTTTCCTCTGGAGGACAAAGGAATGGCTGCCCCTCCTCCTCCTTTTCCCTAGCTTTATAGTTGAGCAGATATCATATGGTATGGAATATCCCTTTGGTCAGTTCAGGTCAGCTGTCCTGGTTGTGTCCCCTCCCAAGATCTTGCCAACCCTATCCCACTGGGCAGGGAGGAGTGCTGGAGAGACAGTCTTGGTGCTGTGCGAGCACTGCTCAGCAGTAGTCACAACAAGGGTGTGTTATCAACACCCTTCTAGCTCCCAGCACAGAAACACTGCACCATGAGGGCTCCTATGGTGAAACTCAACTCCAGCTTGGTCAGACCCGATACAGTATGACAAGAGCAGGGAAGGTTTTTAGGGCTGTTTCAAAATTTGAATGCTTTTAGTATAGCTTTAAGTTTTCTGTAGCATCAGTCTTTCATTTTGTGCATGTATGATCTGCATCCAAATATACTGAAACTCAAATTAGACTTTCAAGTCCCTACATAAAATTGGTAAAAATGATTTTTTTTATGGAACTTTAGTTTAATTGACTTACAGGGTTCTAGATAGATTTTTATCTCATGTTTTTTCTGTATGTTTTTCCTCACTTGTGTTTTTATAACCTGATTTTATTCATCTCAGTTCTTTGTAAATTCAAAATGAATTATTGTGGGAAGTTTGTTAAACTGACAAGAAAGTACATTTTTTTATATATGGATTTTTACCTTCTGTCTTCCAAAATACTGCCTTAAGAAATTGAATAGCATGTTCTGAAATACTACTTCCCCAGTAACATCATGCCCAGAAGTGTCATTGTACACAGGCACTGCAATTGGGTGCAACATTAAGTGCAGCAGGCACAAAGGGAAAGGAAGACATTTCAATATAACTGTGAGCAGAAAGAACTCATTTAATTAATGCCATTCTGAGTAGGTAAAAAAAAGGAAGATGTGTGAGATAAATCCAAGAACGGTGGATCTCATAGCTTTCAAACTGTACTCCATGAACACTCTGTCATGTCCAGAAGGAGGCATGTATTGCATGTTTGCCTCTCATCGCTTTTTCAGGTGGGTATTCCAAGAGACAGAACCATTTTCTGGAGTCAGGAAGCCTCCTGTGTATCGATTCATGGTGTGTTACTGTGACATTCCTTTCTTACTGCTGCCACAACTCATGCAGTTGCGTAGGGTATATGCGTTCTAGTTTTTTCTTGTCTCCTATTGTAAGCTACAGTCCAGTTATCTTCCCCATATCTACTTTCACACTTGAAAGTTTAACTGATTGTAAAAAGCAGAGTACTGTTATAAGACTTTAAGAACATAAGAATTGCCATATTCTGTCAGACTACAGGTCTATCAAGCCCACAATCCTGTCTCAAGATGCTGCCAGCAGCTGGTGCTCAGGGAAAGAGTGCAAGAAATGATGAGGCAAATACTTTACTCTCTCTTCCTCATTACATTCCATTATGACATTTAGATTCGAATATTAATTGTAACTTTATAACATATTTACATGTGTGACAATTCATAAACATTCAATGCCAAAAGAAACCTGGTATGATACCAAGAGCTTCTATTAATAATTGGTAGTGACAGAGAGAAAATTCTTTCTGAATCTTCAATTTGATGTCTTGCACTGAATTTTGAGGCTTTAATATTTTCCACAGCATGTTATATCACAGATCTCATGGGTTCTCTAATACATAAAAAAAAATGCAGTTTTATTGTTTGATTTATTACAGAAGCTGTGGAGCTTACATCACCCTTTCATGTGAGCTGTCAAGAATTCTCGTGGTGGCACAGCTCCCACCTCGACCTGGGCTGCTTTGTGAGGCTGACTCCTAGGCTGTGCTGTGACATTTGACCCCCCGCTTCTTGGAAAGGCTGATTCCTGGGCTGCTTTGCAAAACAGTCATTGCTTAGTTTCACAATGTAGGAGGTAGGGAGAGCTTGGTACATTCTGACTTTGTAAGTCAACACTAAACCAAAAAGACTCCCACACCACTCAGAGATGGTGCCAGCAAGTTGGAACAGTTAGACACCCCATAACTGTATCCATAACTCCTGACTACTTGGGAAGGTGCCAATGAAAGGTTACAGCCCCACTGTGGAAGAGTCAAGCTAGCCTGATCAGATTAATGGCCACAGTGGAAAAGCACTAGCCATAGTACTGACCAAAGTCAATCATCTTGTGACCCTAGTGAGGCCCTTTGGAGCTCTGCAGGATCTCAGTGGGGGAGTCTTGGTATCTGCCCCTGAGCTGGAACACCTCTCCAGCCAGTCTCTGACCATCCACTAGTAAAGCTGATGAAAGGATTCACTGTCTGTCTGCAAAGACTGACAAAGAGAGTCATTATCTGTTTGCAAAGACCAATAAAGTGAATGATTGCCTGCCTGTAACAAGCTGACAAAGGGAGATGTGAGTATTCATGATTCTTTTGCTAAAATCCTAGAAATCTCACAGTACCCAAATTTACTATAATCTTCAGAAACGCAACATCTTAATTATAGGTTAACCTCTATATCTGTATATAGCTGCGTGCAAGTGTGTCATCAGGTTTTGCTTCGTGAGCTTTGTTAATTTTATGTGAATCACTGTATTCACTATAACCGATTATTGACTTGGATTGATTAAGCATTGCTACTTTATAAATCAGTATATCAGCGTTAATATACTTGAGTTGCCGCTATCACTTACCTCAAGTTACATAAGAAACACAATACTGCACTAAGCACCACACTGAAGTCCCAATACCCACATTTTCTTGCCATAAATCATTGACGAAGTCTAGGGCTAGGAATGTATCTAACCTTGTTCTCTGGAGCTGTTCAGAGTGTATGGGGATCCATTCTGAGCCTCGTGACCAAACAGAAGGATTTTCTTTACCTCTAATATCCGCAACCTCCCTGATATTGTTAGTCATAAACTGTAGACTGGGTCCAAGATTGGATCTAACTGCAGCTAGCATCCTCTCTGAGAAGTTTAGAAAGCAAAAGGGTCCCTTCTGAAACCCTGGTAGCTCAGTCCCATAGGGATGTTTTACTCATACCTTGCATAGCACATACAGCATTAAAAGCTTTTAAAAACTTATTGCTTGCCATCAATTTTAATAAAAACACCTCACATCTGTTCTTTTAGTTTTAATGTAAAGAAAATTTTATTCTTTGTGTGTGTGAATACAAATTAAGAACTAAATTTTTGGCACATTTACTGTCAAAGGGGGTTATCTCAGTGATTTATTCATTGTTTTTCTCAAAGTGTTTCATTACAATTCATATTCTACCTAGAGAGGACTGAAAAGTATTAGGGTAGGCAAGGTGACAAAACTTGAAGTTTCAGGAACTGATCTAATAGAGAAATGTACAGATTCCTGGTATAATAGCTTTGTAATTATTACACTACATTCTTCAGCATACAACTGAGGGCCGTTTCTATTATTTTTATTTCGTGTATCCAATGGAAATGGCTTTGTCAGCAAAGCGGTAACCAAACTGATTCCCCAGGATGGACAATTTCTGTGCCTCTTATCTTACACAGAATCCACCATCTCTCCTCCATCCCTCATCTTTTTGTCGTATTGTCTGCTACGTGGACATAGTTAACTTTCTGTGGCATAAGAAGTTCCTATTTAATTCAATTATTTTAATCAGGTACATTAAGTTTGGCATGGTAGCAGACCTTATTGCTATCTCAGGTTACATTAGAGTTATGAATAGTTTAAAATCTTTGTACCAATATTTGAGGAGTGTAAGCGTTAAGGCAAAAACATCTGCTTAATAAAGTTAAATGAAGTAAAAGGTAGACGGAAAATAACTGAACTAGACTGTATAAGAAGTGATTTAAAAATTCACATAAATATAAGAATAACATAATCTTTATTTTGCAACTGTTTTCAGTTTGTCTTTCAAGGGAGCTTTGTCTATTGGCTCTGGCTCAAATCCTTTATTTCAAGCCCTTTCTCACATTATACAGGATGCTTTACCTTTCTGAACACTTCTTGAGGCATAGAATAAATCCCATAACATTCATAATTTAACCTCAGTCACTTACAATGATTTTTTCCTACTGTTTTCCTGCTATGCTGTTGTTCTATAAAAAAATGCTAGCTATAAATCTACAGCAAAATGGGCATGTATTATCAATATATTAGTAAAATCACAAAATTCTTTCAGGTATGCTTCTGTATAATCTCTCAAAATATGTTAGAGGACTAATGCTTATTTCATCCCCCATTTTAAGCAGGAATACTAGGCCAGTGCATACATTTTACTCATGAATGCAGGGATGAGCACATGCTCTCTGTAAAAGAGGTGAGGCTGGTTGATGAGAATGACAAAGTCTGCACGGGATTTACAGCATCTGTTATCTATGATAACTAATAAAGTATTGGCACATGAAGAAGCTGTTTCATTTCTACATTTATTATGTAGATTAATCAATAATCCGGGCAAGCAGTTGCCAAGATCAATTTTAACTATACGCAGACCAGCCTCCCCTTAGTTAATCAAACTGATATGGTTAATTGCAATATTAATGAGGAGGAAAGAGAGGATCTTACAAATTTTTCAGCCTTTAAAGACTGTGAAATAATAACACCAATGGAGAACCTGCATTTAGAGGTGTTGCACAACAAATTTAAAATCATATAGGTTACAATTCTTGTGGGTTTGAATATACCCACAAGTTTGTTTTGTTGACTTGTGTGAAAAAGGTGGAGTTCCATCTCAGGAGTAAATTTATTTGTTGCCAAAAGAGCAAATTAAATTATGATTTTATAAGTTAATCCTTTTTCTTTTTTTGTCTAATGCTATCTATGGCTAATATCCTTGGATAGTACAATTAGTTTGTTATACTGTTAACCTTTATAAAGAAGTTTTGCTGAGCTATATATATGCTCCTTTGATATTGTCATTTTGCCCTTACTATTTATGTCAGGTTTTAATTCCTCAGTTTTCATGTCTCACTTCTGTTAAAAATCTTAAATAGGTTGTTTGTTCAGCTAAAAAATATAAACTCTACAATATCCACTTTAAAAGTTACAAATGTATTGAAATTTGGATCAGCTAATAATGAAAAATCCTGTGATTTTTTTTGTATTTGTAACAGTAAAACTGATGACTTAGTCATCAGAGTTACTTTGTTTGCTATAATTCTGAAGATTTTAGCTTAAAGCTTTCCTAAACTTTTCCATCTGTGTTTTTGCCAAGCCCTGATTCTTAACCATGCCTCATATTGAGGCTCATATTTTACTGCCCTAGCTTCAGTCAGGTAATTCTTACTTGTGGTTTATTATAAGCCTGAGTAGGGATGGACCCTCGAGGTTGGAGTTCTCTCACCTCATACTAGGATAAGCTATTGACAAATGAAGGCATCTCATGTAAGCTCCTGTTCCTTTTATGGTCATTGAAAAAAGAGGTAATTTCAGAGGGTGATTCAGATTCTTCAATCTTTTCTGCAACCCATCCTTCTCTTACACTAATCTACAGAAAAATGAAAAAGACTTATGGGTTTCTACACAACAACAATTTCATTTCATAAGAGACTTTTTGGATATTTGCTCTCTACCATGTCTTAAAATCTCTAGACCGTGTACGAAAACCAACATGTAAAACATCGGTGAAGACTAAATAACTACATCTGTCCTACAATATATTTCATGCTTTTTAATGCTTTTTTAAAGCATAAATGAGGTTTGATTCTTGTGATTCTCATGCAAAATCAAAATTCCATATAATTTAATGGAGAAAAATAATTAAGATTTATTATTAATATCACTTGGTGGGTAGCATTGCTTTCTTGATACTTCCTAAAATAAACCCCTTTCACTTGTTTCAGAAGCTAATTATCTGAAATGAAAATTGTCAGATTAGATGTCTCATTTTTGTTGGTATGCTTGTTTATTTATAGAAGATTTCACTCAAAACAGTTCAGTTCTTTCTGAGAAAAGGCAAAGAAAAAGTGAAAATATGCTGGTTTCTTTTCAAAATTTTAGGGCCTTCAAGCAACAGGGACTTGATAAATGGTAGGCAGGTGAGATTTTGAATTCAGAAATATGAATCACGGCTTTCAAGCTGGTCATATTTCGGCAAATTACTTACATTTTAAAACATGCTCTCTATAATTTTTAGACTCTATGAAGATGCCCTCTGCTCAGCTGCAAGTATATTCCTCAAAGTCTTAGCTGGACTACTGCATATGTATGTGCTACTCAGGACACTTGAATGGAGAGCAGATACATTTAGTAACAGTCACGCTTTTCCTGTGCTCACGTGGAAAAATTGAAAAGGAAGATTTCTATCTCGGTCTTCCCACTTGCACAAGTGCTGTAGGGAGTAGGTAGGGACAAAGAGCAACACTCTGGCAAACACTGACAACTCTAGGAACACTGGCAAAACCACTGAAGTTAGGAATTATGTGCCAGGATGCAGGAAGAAAAGGCGTATTTAGCTGGGAACAAACTATCAAGGAAAAGACTACTGCGATCCAGGTGGCATAGACGATGTGAAAACAGACATGGAAGGAGTGCTGCACTCCAGTGAGATGTTGGGGAAAAGAGGTCTGCTCTGGAGACATAAAAAAGGTATATTTGAGACTACAACTGTGGTCAAATAATAAATATTACACTGTAATGAACATTAACATAGTAGCCACAGGAGTATTACTAGGCTATTTGTATCCTTATTGATTATTTTTAAAGTAGATTATAATTATTTTATCTATATTATTACAGTATCTATTGGTCACAACCAAAATCTGGCCCCATTCTCCTAGGTAACTTCAACTTGTAGAGAATACTCCCCAAAGGCCATCAAAACAGTAAGGTTTTTTTTATTGAATACCTTATTGTATCAATGCATTGCAAGCACTGTTTTGGCCTTACCTGAAAGTTCTGTCTGCTTAGAAAGTGTTATTAAAGAGGTTTCTTGCAAATTAGTGGGAAAAGCTTAAGTATGATGAACAATGTTACACAGAATAACATCTGGTGCTAGCAGCAGTCTCTGGATGCTAATGATGCTTCTCTTTAAGGACATTTATTTAATAGTTGGAGTTTTAAAATCAATTCAGTAAGGCAGATTTGTGACAGGTATTTGCTTTCTTTACTGTTTTATTTTCACACCTATACATTGAAGTATCTCTACAGGACAACTGAAGATTTATTTAGAACAGAAAATCAAAATTTAAAACAGTTCTTTGTAATGGACTTCTATGAAAGGACCACAGCTTGGTGATTTTCTCTGTTGTCTTCTGTGTGATATTATTGTATCTGTTGTAGCTGGTAAAAAAGTGGCTGACCTAAATTTGAGATTGATTAGCTGGCCATGGCAACTGTCAGAAGCAGACTTTTGGCTGCCATCCGTAGGACTTGTTGAAGGGTTGCTGTTATCTTCTAACATCCCTCAAGCCTGAGAGGAGAAACGTGAGGTGTATGTGAATGTGGCAGAATATTTTACAACCGAGGCACTCATAATCACTGAAGCCTAAAGTATTTCAAATTCAGTGTGTAGAGAAACTACTACTTAACTAACTTATAAACTTGGTTGAAATCTGTCTCAACAGCAGATTAATATATATGATAATTTCATAATCCTTCACGGTATGGTCCTTCTTTGTCTTTAAAAAAAATAAATCTTGAACACATTTGTCTAACAAAAATTATGCATCCATAATAAACCCTGGAGAAACAATTCAATAAAAGAATACATATGCATCAGGAATTCATTGACTATTCTTGATTTCCCTTGGTTCCCTTAGATTTTCCTTCAAGCTTTAAACTCCTAGGACCAAATTAATCCCCAATGTATACTGAGTTCCCTGCAGTCAATGGAGTTATGTTGCAGGTGTGTTTGAAGCTGTAAACATTTTCAGAAGTGTTCTGTATTTAGTCATAATAAGTATATAGTTTATACTGAACTGCTGATGAAAACTTCCTCTTTTGGTTTCTAAAGAACAGTATTGTGTTTCACTTTAAAAGAGAATATAGTAAAGTAGAAAGTAATGAATGTAACTGATTGGATATTCATTACCATAGGCAAGTGGTTAGTTACATTTTTCTTTGTGCCCCTGGTCCCCAAAGTACCTGAAAATAGTATTACTGTGGAAAACTGGCAATAGGGCTACATTTCAGTTACAGATACACCCACCTTCAAAGTAGCTGATGGTGATGTTAGAATTGGTCTAGTCTGGCAGCGCTAAACTCAGGATACGCTTCAAATCTCTGGATTAATTCTCAGAGGTAGGCCTTAAATACGAGAAATAATTGGGTTTCAGTTTGAAAGGTTTAAAGCTAATCAACATGCTGCATGATGCCAGTCACAATGAGTGACCCACAGTCAAATGTTTAGTGGCTTTGGTTCACAAGTGTTTGTGAAAAGCTTAAACACTTTTCTGTGTCGGTAGGTTTATATTCCTAAGGCAAATGAACCTCTTGCTGTAAGCAATGTACAGCTCCAAATCTCTCAATGTAATAACAGGGAAAAAAAACCCCATTATTAAAAATCAAACTTAATGAGAAAAGAAGGATAATTCAGCCCAGAGAGTCCCATCGGTTTGATACTTAGAAATCATAAGGGGTATTGTGGTGTAATGGGAATAAAAGTTTTCTCCCCAAAGCTGCAAGTTCTCCTTTAGAAGCTTCTCCACTTCAGATCACAGTTATTTCTGCAGAAAAGCTTATCTGCCTTTTTTTTGTTGTTGTTTGTGGCAAGTTAATTATCCATAATGAAGCATTAGTTATTTTTGGATGGTAATTTTAATACAAGCTACAGCTACTAAAATGGCCCCACAGACAAGAATGAAATCTCCACCTTTAAAGCTTCTTGATAAATTTGTACCTTGAAAATTAATGTCTCACTATAGACCTGGATGCTCATAGGTCTTCCTTCTTTCAGTCATGAATGGATATGAGTCTTGATATATATGTCAAATAAGGGAATAATACCCCATTTTATAAAGAAAGGCATATGGTACAATAAAAGCATGTGATTTTAGTCAACTGTATTAAAAAAAAATTAAAAAAGGAAAAAAAGAAAAAGGCAAATAAATTCGTGTGAGTATGAATTTATCTCCAAGTCCAAATCCAGGGCACTGATGTCTGGGTTAGGCTTTTAAAATATTCCCAGGTCCCCAAGAAATGCAAAAAGTAACAAATAGAAAGCTGAAACACTGAAATTGCAGAGCACTTCTCTGACATGTAAGCCAGCTGTCACAGTATTCCCTTATTTCCATAACCTGTCTGTCCAAAAAAGTGGCCACATTGCAGCTGCCTCATCTCTGCATGTATCTTTTGTCTCAACTAACTCCTGCAGCAACGCCAGCGGACATTTCAGAAGAGTTTTACATGGCAAGACCAAAAACCATACCTGTGATTAGCCTAAAAATTTACAGTGCCTAGCAGGAAGCATTTTTATCTTGCTTAACTTATAATATAAATGTAACAATGGAATCTTGAAGCCATCAGCTTTGTAGCTAGACATACTGGAAATAATTCTGAAAATCACAGAATGACAGAATTGGAAAAAACCTTTAAGATCATCAAGTCCAATCATTAACCTAGAACTGACAAGTCCTCAACTAAACCATATCCGTAAGCATTACATCTATGTGTCTTTTAAATACCTCCAGGAATGGGGACTCCACCACTGCCCTGGGCAGCCTGTTCCAATGCCTGGTAACCCTCTCAGTAAAAAAATTCTTCCAATATCCAAAATGACCTAGTCACCGTAGTTCTCAGCAGAAAGAAGCAACTGGTTCTTTCAGAGAGTTTCACACAGTAACAACAATTTGAAATCTCTCTAATCAGAAGCATGCACTTCCTGCTCAGTCCCAACACAGAGTATATATGTTACGGATAAAGAAAAATGTAAGAGATTTACTTTTTTACAGGGTTATATAACCTTACATAGAAGATAACACATGTTAGTAGTCAGACAATTAAGATTCCTAAGAGCCTTACATGCAGACCTCAGAAAAAAATCTATTTTTAATTATTTGTGCAAGGATGGTTTGCCTTTAACATACCAATTGACACTGTTTTTCTAAAAATACAGTGATTGCATAAAACAGGCTATTGTCAGCTGCATGGCAGTAACGTCCCCAGTTACACTGCTCGACTGGTTAGGCAGAAGCCAGTTTACCTCACCTAAATGCCTAAACTTAAGCCAGATTTCTCTTTACAGCCTTCAGAAATACCTTCCTCTCTCTCTCTACAGAACTTATTTCAGAGGATTAATTCTAATGTTAAGAATCAGGCACTTAGGATGAGGTAGAGCTCCACAATTCCTTTCTTTCATATTAGCATTATTTCAATGCAAATTTCAAGTTAAGGTATTATGATTAATAAAAAATAAAAATTGCAGAGCTACACAGAAAGCAGGCCTGCTGTGCTTTTAGTCTCAAAATAACTTACATTTACTACATATCTTATTACAACGGTGAAATTTGTGTAGGGCAGTAATGAAACTGTCATGCTAAGCATATAATGAGCTATTTTGCTTTGTTGCTAACTGCCTCTTTGTTTGTATTGTATTTTATAAGTGTACTGCATCTTCATAAATATGATTTAAGACAATAATAACTTTAAGGGAACTGCAGCAACTGCTTTGCTTTGTGAAAGGTAATATTTTAGTATCTTGCCATTTGTATTGGACTTGTGTTGAATATGGGTATTTATAAAATTAGAAGATCCTAAAAAATGAGGATTTGTTTAAAGTAAAATATGACAGTAATTAAAAAGAAGCCTAGAACTGTGCTGAATGGTATAAACCTTTGTTACACATATATGTAACCTGACTTTGAAATACAAAATTAAGCAAATCAACTAAAACTCTAGCCTTATTTTCTAAAGGTGGTAAACAGCCAATATCTCATGGAATTCATTAGAAACTATCAGGCATTCAGTGCTTGCAAAGAAAAGGAAATGAGTAAAGACCTCTTCACCTGCAAAAAAATCCATCAAGTAAGCATGTTGATGTAGCTCAAGTACTTCAGACCTTGAGAATTGCTTTCCTGAAACAAATAAGATTATTAAGAACTTGGGTTTTTGCACAAATACGGTAATGTAAAAGGCAGTCATAGAAATGCATATTAGGTGAAAATCACTCTTTAACTCAGAGAAATTAATTTCTGTAAAATTATCACGCTTGCGTATTGATGAGGACTGATTGTGAATTTAAGGATTTAAACTGATGCCAAAATTTTTAAAGGCTTGTCTGTGTTGTAAGCCCCTCCCTCCCAAGACACCAGTGACTCCGTACAGGAAATACTTATGTGAGCACCTAAATAGCATCATTTTCCTTTTGTTTTTGGTTTCCAAATCCCTAAAATTTTTGTCTTATGGGAATAGTTTCCTCTAAAATAAATTTAAGCCTACTGATAATAGATTTTTTATTCTTAATTAACTTTAGCTGTCTTCCCAGAAAGATCAAAGGTTGTAAACCATTTTGCTAAATGGACAAGGAGTAGCCAAACAGTTAGAAGATGCAGAAGTATGCTAAATGCAGCAGTGTGAAATGCTCCTTGACTGGAAAAAATTGAAATACCAGTAAAAAGAAAGTTCATTTCACAATGACTCAAGGGGGAAAAAAAATCAAAGGGAAAAAAAAATCCATTTTCTTCTTTTCAAACAGCCCAGAGATTTAGTGTAGGCACTTCTTGTGTCCTGTGACAGGTTTTGGTTTTTTTTCTTTTTTCCATACATGATTTGGAGAAAGTTGAGTCAGATGCTATTTCTTTTTCTTTGTTCTTGTGGAGTTACAGAAGGTGGTTTTGCTATTTTCTGGTAGACTGCAGATTCATCCCCTATGTATATACACAGACTTTGGTGACTATGCTCACCATTAAGTATTTATGGTTGCCTGGGATATTTGTTAGGCCTCTTCAGGCCCTGCTGCCCCAGGGAGCCCCTGCTGCCCCTGGCCCCCAACCCAGGCAGCTGCTAGCCCTCCCTGGTACTTGACATCCACTTTTTTACATCTTTATTTCTCATTTATTTTAAATTACTGAAGTTATAAACAAAATGTTTGCATTAAATGTCTTAGATAAATAAACCCCTTATCTCCTTAGCTCCCAGCTGAGGTATTCAACTTACACCACCATCTAAGAAGTCTGCTCTCCAGGATTTCTTAACTTTGAGGGTTCCCATATTAGCTATGGGTCTCCAGAAAATTTTGCGTGCTAAATTTTAGTTGTCCACATCAGTTCAGATGTGTTTGAATTTAGGACAGGGGAGATCTAATTTCTGAGTATGAAACAGGTTTCAGTGGATAGTCAGATAACACCCACTCAGTCAAATTTGCCATTGTCGATGTTAACTCCAGGATTCCATTTTCCTGTTCTTCCTATGGCTTCATAACCCTTGTATGCTAAAACCCACCACCATAATGCCATGTTCCTTCAGCAAGAAAGTTTAGGAAGCAAATCTGCTGGTCAATCAAAGTGTCTGTTTTGTCCTTTTGATTCCCTGTACTTAAGAAAAAGGGTAGACATTTAACCATTACTCTCCAGACCGGAGGAGCTGGAATCCGGCACATAGATCTTTTTACAAGCACCTATTTCTCTTCACTGCCTGAGTGTGGATTATATGGGGCACCAAACAGATACATTTTCATGAAGCATGTATGATGTAGGTAACTAAGAGAGATGACCTGATATTTTTCAGTTCAGATATGCAAATGACCCAGAGGCAAGATGATGGAAAAATACAAATTCAGACTAAAAATAATATTGAATGTAATTAAGCCCAAGAACAATTTGGTAATGAAAAGATGGTCTTCTGTGACTAGGTTTTTTTCTGACATACACTAGCGTAAGGAGAAGCTATGATCTTACTGAAAAAAAGAATGAGAAATTGCTCTCTTATATTGATTGCTTCTAATGTACTATTCCTCTAACATTTCCCCTTCATGTATCACACTCTTACTCTGTGGTGGCTGTATCTGCAGGACCTGCAATTTGTGGTCACCTAAATGGCCTGTCCATTAACTCTGCATGTACTTTTAGATACTCTGGATAAGAAATTAATGATGTTCCTTTAGTATGCAACTGTCCCTTATAATTGGAAGTTAGCATTAAAAGCCTGGAGATAAGCTAAATTAATGAAATGGAGTGGCTATTATATGAGTGCTGTGTAAGGTAAGATATTAAATTATAGTTTTTTAGTTAGGATGGAAGTTGTTGGGATTTTCTGCTATATTCTAGTAGCAAGTAGTAGCAAGGTGAACTAAATTTACCATCTTTTGAATTATTTTTTACTATTTGCAGAATGAAAACTAGAGAGATTGTATAGTATTCAGTGCAATTTATTCTTGTGAGATTATGAAAGCTTCATGGTAAAAACCTTATATTCATTGGAATATAATTAGTGTTGCATGTTGACAAGGAACAAGAATAACATAAAGGTTATGTTTCCACTGTTTCCAATACGTTAT
>JAVSBS010007053.1:0-11744 GCA_033124195.1 Coracias cyanogaster | reverse complement strand
GGTTCTGATTAAAGTAGCCCTGGCCTCACCCACCACCCCAACCACAACCACTTGAGTGAGTGTGGAGCCACAAAGACACAGGTGGGCCAGGTTCTGCCTCTGGAACATGAATCCAGTGGGGAAAACAGAGCATTCTGCTAGGTTGTGCCTCATTCACAGGTCAGCTCCAACTTGGGGCCCACAACCCAGGCCCCAGCACTTCAGGTAGCTTGAGGTTGGCCGCATTGTTTGCAAAATTGTGCAACCACCATCTCAATGGTAACTGAGGCCTCAAAATTAACAGCAGGAGGGTGTCTCACTGTTAAAAGTCTTGCATCAGATCAAGGCTTTGTTAACCAAGAGAGCTTCTAAATGGATGACCAGAGCTAGTTTATTACAATATGAAACTTGTTTAATGGAACAAGAAGATTTAGAATTAAGAAGTGGGGAAAGGTTTAACCCGTCTTCTTGTTTAACTGGTCCTGAGGGGGAAGACTTGGAGGAGATTCATTATTATATTCACATAATAGATCTTCAGACCCCGTGGGTCTTCAGACATGGGGTAAATGTGTTTGTTGATGGATCTTCAAGGGTAATAGAAGGAAAACAAGCTACAGGATACACTATAATAAAAGAGAACTGGAGGAAGGAGGGAAACTACCCACTGCAGTGTCAGCACAGACCACAGAACTGTATGCCCTAGTTAAAACCTGTGAACTGTATGGAGGAAATGTTGTAAACATATTTACAAATTCAAAATATGCCTATGGGGTGGCTCACACATTTGGGAAACTGTGGGAAGAAAAGGGATTATTAACCTGCAGGGCAAAAACGTTAGCTCACAAAGTGTAAATTAGTTGCTTATTAGAGGTTGTGAATTTACCCAAGAAAGTGGCTATAATACATGTCAAGGGACAGCAGGCAGGGTGTTTGGAGGAGGCAATGGGCAATACATTGGCAAATGAAGAAGCTCGAAAAGCAGTATGGCTGCCTGAGGTATCCAAAATCTTCCCTTTGCTCCCAGTTGCTCAACTGCTGCTGGAGAAAATGTGTTTTCCATCAGAGGAGTTGGAAATAATTAAAAATTGTTTGCAGAGACAAAAGAGATAAGAAGGGAAGGGATTGATAGAAATATAGATGAGTCTGTCTTTACAAATAAGGTTTGTTGTTATGTGCAACTTTGTAGCAAGATAACCTGAAAGAACCAATCAGGTTACAGAAAATGGGGAGCTCCCAAGTTTGTTGTGATACCCACAAGTTGATGCCTGCAAGCAGTTGATGCTTGCAAGTCGAGGTCTGCAACAGGAGATGCAGGAGTATATTCTTTAGCTTCAGAAATTAAGTTGCTGCCCCCAACCACATACTGGCTGCCTGGTTCCCTCATCTGAGTTTCTCAAAAGAGGAGGGAACTGACATACAGCAGAGAATGAATCTTCCAGTGAGCAGCAGCTGGTGTCCAGTACCGCCCTCACTCACTCACACATCACCTGGATACAGGCAGCCTTTTGTACTTCTAACGCCAGCTCCAACAATCCTCCTCCCCAGATCACAGCTGCCTCTCCCCTCTCTTTAGGGTGCACACCCCCAGCCCAATAGGCCACTCAGGATGTGATTGACTGCTTGCCTGGTGGCTCCTCGTTCAGAAACACTCCGAGAGCCCAAAACCCTGCTGCCTCATCTTCATTCAGCAGTATCTGATCGCCCCCAATTAAAGAGACTCTCCACAAATACTCTGTCTCAGTCTCACCCAGTTTGCATGAGAACCTGTCCTGGGGTTCATCGAGCTCAGATCCCAACCAGAGGGTGGTCCAGACAGTGCTCCAGGGGTTCCCACCACGTGGTTCCATGTGTGTCCCTGTTTAAAAAACAAGGTGCACCTCCTTTTCCTCCGATTCTCTGTTTCATTGGGACTATTTCCACCAGGGTTTCCCCAGCTGTCTTCATCCAAATCCTTGGGGAAAACACATCCACTCCCTTTCCCTGTTCAGTCCTCTCTCCAAATAATGTGCTTATGAGTCCAGCATTTCAGAATAATCCTGTGCCTGGGCTAGACAAGCACCACCGCTACAGTGTCGGACCACTTCTCCCTTATCCATTTTACATCCAGGGGAGGGCATGCACAGTTGTGCCTCTGTAGGAATTCCTCTATCAACATCCTGCTGACTATGCCAAAAAATGGCACAGAGGCACCCACAAACCAGACAGTGGGGGTATCAAAATGGGCGTTTATTCACCCAGCACTCCTAATGACAAAACACAAGTTCGGACGTCCATCAGGAATACATCTACTGCACAATTTATTGCTAAACTTTAAGGAAAGACAAACCAAAATGGGCATGCACTCACTACTAAAGAGGAAACCTCCCACATGAGTCCCCAAACTTAGCACTCACCAAAGCGGAGGTGAGGGTCACTCAATCCACGGTGATTCCCTCAATCCATGGAAGTATCCTTGGACAGCCTGTCCAAGGGGAGGGTCTGGCTGCCAGGCCTGCTGCTCTGTGAAGAACCATCTCAACTGGTTCTTAGGCGTTGCTCCACTTGTATCCTAGTCGAGGGTGGTTATTCTAACTGGCTGAGGGGGAAAGCCCAGAGAAAACAGGCTGAGGGTCTAGACCCTGAGGCACCAGTGAATCACCCTGAGGTGCAGTTTGTTGTAAACTGCTCTGGCACACCCTGTTTTGTTTGTCAGGGAGGCTGTACCTGCCACAGATGTAATGATATTGTCTTCATCTTCAACTAATGTCTTCTAAATAAAAATTATAGCATGTAGTTTTGGGAAATGCTCCAGATTTATGTTGCCCCTGGGTTTTCTTCCTTTGAGAGTTTACTTACTCGTTTCTTCCTTATTCTCATATCTCTAGTCAGCATTCTTCTTATTCTTTTGAAGTTTGAATCAAGGTTTTTGAAGACTGGCTGAAATCTATCTGACATGGGAAATGTATCACAAATTCAAGACTTGCTAAAAAGTAATATTAAAATTCAGAACCAGGGAATCTTAGTAATAATTAATGCCTTTTCTGCAAATAAAACAAGCTGTTTAAAATTACTGTTACTGCTGTTCTGGTTAACACAGAATGAAATCAGCAGCTTCTGCACAAAACCTGAAGTTTCCATACTCTTACTCACTTTTTCTTTCATCTATAAACATGTGAAAATGTACATTCTTCAAAAATATACGCTCACAGTTATTGAAGTACTTTTTAAAAGCCCATACTGTATCTGGCTCCTTGCAAGGGTAACCACGTAACAATGTAAATACACACAAATATAACAGGAATGTCAACAGAGATCCAAGCATACCACTTTTTCAAGCACCTTTCTCAATGGTTAATACTTCCTGACACATAAGGTCTGTTGGGCTGGACTGAGAAGGACCTATTTAGTGAACATTTTTTCTATTAACAAGAAAGTTCTTACTTAATTTTTGTTAAAGCTTAATTAATCCATGATATAAATTTTAAAAGGTAACAATTATTCTAACAAACCAAATATTGCATTATAAAACTTTTAAGAAGTTCTAATACCACTCTGGATTTTGAGCAGTCCTGTGAATGCCATAGCCTCTGCTATCATGTGAGTTCTAAAGTAAGTGCTGTAGCTCACATGCCTAGTTTTAGTGGCTGGTGAGGAGATGCGTTATGGGCACTAGCCATAACCACTGCTACTTGCTTCTGTCTTTAATCATCAAACTTGAGTGTCTAGTGAACAGGCTCTGTACATTACACATTGAGATGGACTCTACAAAGGGTGATGGAGAGCAATCTATTTAGATTCCTGGTCTGTTATAATTTTAGCTTTAAAGAACAATAATTTAAATAGGAATGACAGGGAAAGACCAGTCTGGCAAGCCAGGTTTCAGCAAATTTTTGCTTTAGGAGTGTAGAGAATCTTCTCAGACTCATATAATTGATTTCTGTGCAGCCTGAGCTCACCCCAGCTCCCAGAAAGCCGTTCAAGACCAGTGATTTCTTGTCCAGTCCATGTCTAAGGACCCTGAGAGCACCCTCACCCCTGTGGGAGGTCTGACCAGGCTGCTGGGCAGGGTAAGGGTAAGAGACTGCTGAAGTTAGTAAAGAAGAAAAGCCTGTTTTCCAGACCTTGACAAGAAACAGGTACAAAAGAGGAATATGAACCATGGTCTTTCACACTTCAGATGAGTGCCTAGTTGCTGTTGCATGCACAATACCAATGCCTCTCTCTTTCTCAGTCCACTGTAGGTCCGGCAAAAGATTTCTAACTTCTACTCTTAAGAAAGATAAAGTGTGTCCCTGCAGCCTGGCGTTTAGTGCCTGAATCTTTGAAGGTGGTAGCTGTTCTTTGATAACAAAGAGCTACAGTGTTAAAATAAAGTAATAGTGGGTTGTTGTTTTGGTTTCTTTTAACTTGAAAAATACAATTCAACTTAAAAAAAATAATCAAAAATAAATTTTAATTTTATTGCTCTTCATATTGTTCTACAGAGGTCTTCACTGGGGTCTAAGATTCACTGTTGAATTCTTGTAGACATAAAGTGTATCAGAACCATTAAAATAAAGATGAAATTTTTATATAATGGGAAAATGGTATTAATCCACTAGGGACTCGTAATTACAGATTAAATTTAATTCTAAGACAAATGGTCACAAGTACGGTCCATTTTTTCCTGTCTGTAAGTGGAGGCCTCAAGAGTATATGTGTAATATGGCATCAGGGGTCCTAAGGGCATGAATACAAATCTCATCTGCTGCTCACTGAAGTGATGCAGCCCTGAGAGCTGGGCAGAACCTGGCTCAGGCACAGCAGAAACAAGGGATGTGTACTCATCCCAAGTGAAACAACCCATATAGCATGAAAGCACAAAGGAGATAACAAGAAGGTATAAAGGGCAGTCACAGCACCTGCAGGAACAGGGGCAAAAGCAGAAGCAGGAGAGCAAGATCACTCCAGCCCCTTCCCTCTTCACTGGGTAAGGGTGCTGCAACTGGGCAGTGCTGTTGTTTATCCACCTCCTCTGGGGGGGAAAGAGTGCTCCTCTTTTATTTGCTATTCACCCACACTTTGCTGCTGCAGCTCAGCAGTCATTTCCAATGTGTTATCTTTTACTATGCAACTAGGTTAAGCATATTCAGAATTTTAAGCAGGTGTGTGGGCATGTGTGTGTGTGTTGCTTTCTTCTCCAGCCTCCACACACAGTAAGGTGACTGATAGCACAGTGCTGAATCAGAGCAAACCTGGATGCATCACATCTTAGAAGAAGTCAGGTGGTCCTGGCAAAAAAATGCTTCTGCTTGGTGTTGTTACTTGGTGTTGCTATAAGCAGGAGTGTTTTTAAGAGCTTCAGAGAATATAAAAAATACCAATGGATTATTTTCACTTGCTGCATTAGCATCAGTCAGTGATATTAAATACATGGAACTGAAAGCATCAGGTTAAACCTTTCGCCTCTTGATGCTCTTTTTCCTAATGCTAACTACTTTTTAAAAAAACAATTATGTGGACCATGTTTTGCAGTGACTCTGTATGTCTTCTATCTGGAACATATGAAACAATTTGCCAATAAAAATTTTTCAGGGCAACTCGATACAATGAAACATTTTTCTCACTGGCACCAAGCTTTATAATATTGTTGCACTGCTCCTTCATTAACACTACAGTCAATTTTTTTTCTCTTTTTCTTGGCTCTTTTGTTGACTTATATAGTAACATCTACTTCATTATTTAACTGATGACATTATGTGATTAAACCTTGCCTTACTTATTAATATCACCCTTTGGAGTTTCTGTGTAGGCACATAGTTTTAACGTGCCCTCAAACATTTACACTTTGAGTTGGTCATACCAAGATGTAGAAACTAAGGTTAATGATAGTGATAAACCTGATTTCACCCTCACTGATACTTTTCAGAAGCCTTATGGTATCAGAACAACATGGTCTGCAAAATCATACTGAACTCAGAGATCTTAATAAATATCATGGTAGGAATGAGAAAAGAGTTCTTACTCCAAACACCAGCTTTTATTCAAGAAAATCTCAACTTATGTAATTTCGAAGCTTTCCTATTGATTTCAACAAGCTTTTAATGCATTCAGGCTAATATTTTCTTTCCTAGCACATCACCAAGAAAGTACATACTTGCGTTTTTATTCTCATGTAAATCTGTATTTAAATGTTGTTGTGCTGCACACCAGACACTGCTCTTTCAGGGATCTAAACCATGTTTCCTTGGCATGCACACACTGCCTACTCTTTAGAAAAGTTATTAGTAATTCTGAAATGTATTTATTCTTGGCAATACTGATTCCAGGATTGTCAGTATTCAATTATTTTTTAAAAAAACTGTATTTGAAAAGTAAAATTGTTTAAAGAAATAGTTGAATTTTCTGTATGTTTTTGTGTTTCTGAGCTTTTAGAGTCCATGCTGTGCATGTTTCATGCCTCTTTATTGCACTATGTGATTTGAAATATGCTAAAAATAATTGAAAGCACATACTGTTTCTTATCAGAGAAAGTCTGGACTTCTGGCAAAACGACAAAAGAGACCTTAATTTCAGGTAGCTTTAGATGTTAACCCAAAGCCCTGAATAGCTCCTATGAAGCGATTCCGTGTGAATGGTGTTAAACAAACACAGTCTGCAGTTCTGGATTCCTTTCCTAAAGCAACATCATACGTATCATATAGTATCAATTAGTCTGTCTGCCATGAACGAAGCATTTCAGACTATGCATACGATTTATTTTCATTACACTGAATAACTCTTGTCTGCTTACTAGGCATTATTTTTGCTCCTAAAATGGAAGTGTTCCCTCGGCTTGTAATTTTATGATAATAGTTAAGACTTCCAAAGTAGGATTTCTTTTACCTATATTTAAATGTCTGCAGTGCAGGCCTCTAAGGCTGCATTGCTCTTCTATCCTTGAATACAGAGTTAATCTAAGCTAAAGATGTGGGAAACAAGGAGTGAACTAGGTGATGAGTTTCTGTCTGTGTGATATACACCAGAACTAGAAAGAACAAACTCTCTGTGGAGCAACAGTGCAGAAACCACCGATATTAACTGGAAAGAAAATGACATCAAATGAACTCTAGTAGGAAAACTGTTGAAAAGTTTGCATTCCTGCATCCTTCTCTCTAGAATACAATAATGAAAAGAAGAAAAATAATGCTAAATTTAACTGTACCCTGAAGTCATACTAGATGAGATTGAGAAAAGAATATAGCCCTTACAAACTGAGTCTTAGCTCTCAAGTAGCTAATTTTTTTTTTAAATTCCATCTTCTGATTGCCTAGGATGAAGCAAGAATGAAGTGCCTCCAGGTTGTAAAAGCTCCTCCAAGTTCTCAAAGCCATTGATGAAAATGAACCTGTTATTACCATTGACAATTAGAGCCGAGACTGCAAGTGGCTCTGAGCAGTTACTCAAATATGTTCAGCCCAAATCTGCTTCAAAGACAGCATGTGAGCTCCAGGCGCTTGCTGTTGACATGAAAGCTTACTGCTCTTTAGTTGCAGTTTTCTTTCTGACCTCTTCTCTTTAGACACAAAAAATTATTCCAGATTTTATTAATTTGATTTTCAGAACACTGAGTTGAAATGAGATTTTCTTTTTTCATTTCCTCTTAGAGGAAGGGACTGAGTAAGGCCTATCATTTACAAAGGAAAGATGAGAAAGTCATGGTAACTTGAAGACCTTGAAGATACTTGTATCTTTCTTGTGCCTCAGCTCCTCCACTTGTGAAAAAAAATAGCACTTCCCTACTTTCTGTAGACTGAATGGATGAAACAGCTTACGAATTTTTATAACTATCTGGTAAGTCTTGTAATATAACTGGCTGAAAAATTATCAGTTCTCTTACATTGTCACTAGGACCAGACAATCCTTAGCATTATCAGGACTTGGTTTCAAATGCCCTATTTCATGACCATAAAAAAGCCTAAAAGTTTCAAATTTTGATTCCTCTATATTTTGAAATGCCAGACACAGAAAATTAGTTTTAAGATAGATACAGAAATAGTGATTTGGTATACACATCCATTCTCCATTCTCTAACACCTTTATGGAAAGAGTTTTAAATACATCTCATGGAAGGTATCTTTTCATTTCCTGTATTGTCTTTATTGCATTCCTTTCAGCTATTCTACATAGATAATAATTAGCGTTTTATTCATATTTGGAGCAGGGCTTCAAATCTTTGTGTATTAACAGTACTCTGTCATTTTGTAATGCTGAGTGGGAGATGTTGGAGTCATTATAACTCCTACTTGTAGGATTAGCAGGGAATGTTTGTTCAAAATCCTCTGTGAATCTTTTAAATCCTCAATTTAATAGAATTCATGTTTGTATGGTGAATTGGCAACCTGAATTATTTAACAAAACCACTACTGTTTTTCATTCTTAAGCATATGCACATGCAAAACTCAGAAATTATCGTAATAATGAATTATAATATTGCCAATTATTAATTAGAAATAAATTAATCAAGTACTTTCTATGAGTAAGAGGAGATAGAAATACAATCCAGTGAACAGACCACTTTTAGAAAAATCTGGAGAAATTAAGATTCTTCCAGTAGCTGTGCTAATGTATCATTGTTTAAATAGCGTACCCTCTCTCATAAAAAGAAGATTATAGGGGGTTTAGGCCTTTGAATAGTCCTGTTCCACTTTAACCACAATGATGCAGCTCGTCTTTACTTACTTGACTTTTGCATCCCATTTTTCATTTTTTCATTTTGGTGCAGAGGCTCCTGAAGCACGAGAGAAGATGTAGTGCTTATGTAGAAACTTGGATCTCTCTGCCTTTTCCCCACTGAAGTCCTGCACTGCAGCCTGACCCTATCTTGGCATACAGGGAAGTGAATTTCTTTGGAAAAAAAAAAAATTATGGCCTATGTATGTATACGAAGATCAAATATTTCACCAACTAAAATAACTCTGAAATGAAAACTAATTTCTGAAAATGTCCTGTTCCCTACTGAGTAGGAAGAGTCTTGTGCAGACCATAGCTATTCCTGGCACCAAGAATATGGTGAGAAAACTAGTCTAAAGAGAGTTTTTGTTTTGATTTCAGATCTCAAGAAAACAGTGCACAAGGAAATAGCCTAACAGCATTTAAGGCAAAATTTCACTGCAAAATAGTCCACACTGGACCTGCATAACTACCATTCTAGCATCTTTCTTTTTCAAATGTTTTTGCATTAATAATCCTGTTGAAACTAGTCACTTAGCAGCCAGACATCAAAGAGGTAAAATTCCCCATAAAAGCAGGAATATGTAGGCTGTTGATTCCACCACCCAATCTACCAGGACTCAGTCCCTTGTGTTTGTGATTTTCCTTTATTTTTCTTGTTTGTGGATCCATGCCAGCCTAAAGGGGAATAGCAGTTCTTTTGAACCTTTAGTGTTCTTCGATTACATGCCCTTCCAGTTTTTTTAAATGGCACCAGAAACATTTGAATGGCTCCTAGTCACAATGTCTTCTAAGGACTATTGTAATATAACTTTTTCCAGATGTAAAATGGTATTCACTGAGAATCAGTTCCACACAGTATATGGACTGGGGTGTTGACTTGCAGTTGTCCATACCATTCTATCACTAGCATATCCCTTGACACAGCTCTAACATATCAAGAGCCACGCACACGTCTAATGCCAGAGGCTATACTCAATAGGTGATTTTGACACGGTTAACTGTTTTTGGATGCTTAAACATGAACCAGTCCATTCCAGATGGCCTGCAAGGAAAACGGTGAACTCTGTCACTGCTTTGTAAAACAAGTACAGATACAGCTATTGGGCCACTATTGCAGATACTGGGAGAGCACATGCAATTTTGGCCTGCACTAGTCAGGCAGCAGATAGTCCTCCTGATTGTGTTCCAACTCATTATTTTCTATGTTTTTGCCTTTTTGACCAGAAAGGTCATTGGTAGATCAGTAACTTTAAAACTGGAGTAGACTTCTGTATTACAACTGGCAGAGGCAGTTTAGCAAGCAGGCTTTGCAGGTCTTTGACGTGAAAGATTTATACTGGACAAGAGTGAATTTCACTCGAGAGCAGTGGGATTGCACTGCTGCCAAACAAGGCACACTGCTCACTTTTTTCTTTGTACAGAAGCACTTAATCTCACAAGCACAAAATGTAGTGTATATTGGTGACTCTGTGAAGCCAGAAGCACTGTCACTCTCTTTGAAGGTCAGGGATGTAATTTCTTGCTTTTTTATTAACTCTGGAGTCATAGACAGTAGTTTGGTTTGGAAGAGACACTGGCAGGTCATCTAGTCAAATTCCCTACCCCTGCTCAAAGCAAGTCCAGATCAGTTTGCTCAGGGATTTGTCCAAATGTTTTTAATACGTCCAGAGACAGAGATTCCACAAACTCTGTGGGCAGTCTGTTCCAGTGTTTGATTACGCCCACTGCAGGTTTTTTTCCAAATACATAAGCAGAATTTCCCATGTTGTTACTTGTGTCTGTTGACTCTTGTCCTATCATTGCACACCTTCAAGACTCTAGTTATGTTTTCTTCATATCCTCCTGTAAAGCACCTGGAGACAGCGCCCCTTAACCAACTTTCCCGTGCCACATAAATCCAACTATCTCAAGCCTCTCCTCATACCTCATATGTGCCAGCCTCCTGACCAGGCTGGTAAGCATCCACTAGCCTAGTACACTAACGTCTTTCAACTACTGGAAAGCCTAAATCTATACACAACACTGTCAGTTCTTGCAAGTGCCAAATAGAGAGAAAAAATACATTTTTGACCTGCTGGCTATATTTGTGATAAAACACCCTGATAACTGGTTGGTCTTTGCCCTCAATCCCCATTCCCTTTGGGAGGTGGTATGGATGCTTGCACCTGGACCACAACAGTCTTCTTCATAGTAAGGGCATGCTCTTGACACATGTTCAGCTTGTAGTCCACCAGGACCTTTAATTCATCTTCTGCAAAGCCAACTTCATTCATTTGGCCCCAGCCTGCTGCATGGGCTTATTTCATCACAGATGCAGGACTTCGCATCTGCCTTTTTGAGCTTAATGAGTTTCCTATCAGCTCATTTCTTCTGACAGTCAAGGCCTCTCTAAATAGCAGGAAGCCTAGCAAGCAGTGTATTCACCCCAGCTCCCAATGGGTTGGCAGTGCCTTCTATCTTTATCATAGCTGTGGATGCTGAACTGCTGATACCAATAACTTTTAAAAATTTGACAGTCTATGCTGCTGGAAAGAAAGGCTATATTTTGTATTTTCATCTGTGTTTAAAATCTCATTTGATATTATATTATCACATATTGTCTGATTTTATATCATCTAAAAATCATGATACAGTAAGTGGAATACTGTAGGGCCAAGCAATCCTAGATTCTTTGGAAAGGCTAAAGTAGTAGCCACTCTGACCAACCTGTCCAAATGAGAAGTTATCCTTCTGTCAACCTTCAGTGTTTGAGTCCTTGTCTGCAAAAAATCATATCATTTTAGCTATATTGATAGATACATCATCCAGCTGTGCCTGTGTGCTGTGTTCTTTCTGCAGGTTAAGGTGATATATGCTGATATAATAGATTTGGAGAGACCTCTGATAATTTGTGACTGTTTTTTATTAAATTATTTTGCTTATTGTGGTGGCCTAAATTGATAAATATTCTTAACTGACAGACTGAAATTCATGGAACTTTGTGTCCTTGTAAAGCAGGGCTGAAAAAGATGTATTGTGCCCTTTCTGCATCGAGTGTGTCAGGAAAATTACAACAGCCCTGTGGAGAATGGCTTGAGGATACTGGTGGATGA
>JAVSBS010007052.1:44272-72320 GCA_033124195.1 Coracias cyanogaster | reverse complement strand
CACGTGTTAAGATAAAAGGAACTATAATTAATTGTTTCAAAGATAAATCTAGTAAAAAATAAGACTGCATCCACTAAACATGGATTTATTGGAAATGCATAAGTAGCAGAAGTGAACTCCCACTCCAGTAACAATAATGGAAATGCACAATATTTTGCCTGGCAGTGATTTTTTTGTTTCTTTTGGCCAAATATTTTCTTTACATTTGTTTTGGTTTTAATGTTAGCTGATGCCAATGATTGGGAAGGATAGGGTGTTATCTTTCTATTCAGTGCTTACTCAGTTTCAATTTTTGCGCAGTTTTAAGATCTGTGAACTTACTGCTTTTTTATATATATATACATATAATCATTGAAAGGCTTTTGTGTAAATATCGTTTTGAAATTGCATAGCATTTTGAGTATGAAAGCATATAGACACAGGCTGATTTTCACATTATAAAGTGGAAACAATGGACCATGAATTTAGGTTGTACACCCTATCAGTTGTATTTTTTTTTTCTTAGAATATGGTACAAGGTCTTTTATAATCTGAAGGATAAACAAGAGGAGAGTTGGCTCTAAATTTGTTAGTTTTCTTCCTTAAGATCAATGATAGAATTTTTTTTTTTTTTACTGTAGTAAAAGATATTACATCAAATACTTCAACAAAAAATGCTTGGGCTATTATTTGTTTTGCATAGATATTTCTTTTTACTGTTGCTTGTGGTAATTTATCAGGCCCACAAGATCTGTGGGACTGACAGTGAGACTTCATTTTTGTTGAATTTTGCACAAGAGGATTCTTTTAGCTCATAGCTTTGTTTTATTGCATGCAAATAATAAATAAAATTTTTGATTTTAAAAATTACCTTAAGGTTTAAAAATAGGTTTTCAAGTCAGTAACTTAGGATTGTTTGATAATAGTTTAACAGAATGCCTGGGTAAAACCCAAGCAAAAAGTAGGAACATGTTTATGGAAGAATTTGCAATGATAAAATGATGAAATATATGAGGGTATGACAGTGACCTAGTGATAGATATGGTCTCTCTTAGAAAGATCTCAGAAAGTAATCATTTGATAATCCACATCTCAGCCTAGGGCCCTATGCTCTAATTTGTCTCCTGCAGACTGGATTTACTTATCAGTCATCTTATCATACCCCTTTCGATGCTAATATAACTATTGGCACATAAAAATAGTTGTGCCACTTTCTATTCCTAGTAGTACTGTTGAGTTGGCATGCTTCTAAAATGGTGGATGAGAATCTAATTTAGCTTTTGCATTGTTAAGTAGCTGAGTTTAACTCTAGGCCTTCCACCTGCCTTTAGTTTCACAAGCAGTGAGCCTCTACTGCCAAAAACGTGAACTGGAAATGTGCTGTTGAATTTTACCAAAAGCCAGTGTTGTAAGCACCCAAAGAAACTTTTTTTTAGTGAATGCTTTTTTTGGCTTAAAAAAAGAGGGGGAGATGAAAAAGTGTATTTGTACTTAATACATTGGACAATACTTTAGAATGTCTTCTGTAATAAAAAAAAAAAAAATCTATTGGAACATAATTGTCTTTATGCTAGGCAAACATAGTATTATACTTTTATAGTTGTGCTACATTAACTATAATGAATATAACTTTAATATACTGTTTTATTTTTTTCAGGCTCATTTTTCATTAAACAATTTGCTTTGTGTGTGCATTGTACTATTATTAGGTCTCTCTTTCTGTAATCTTTGGTCTTAACATTCATTTTTCTTTACCAGCCAACAACATTGATGCTTCTTAAATTCTGTTTTCGTCCTTTGTCTTTTTTTTTCCAGTCTCTTTTCAAACATACCTCCACATATTAGAAAAAGAAATAAAAATGAAATGCTAGTGCACCTTAGGTTACTGTGCAACTGTTTCTAATATTTACTGTATTTTTTTTATTGCCAAGCATCAAGGAAAATAACTTCTTTTGCAAGTATATAGAACAATACTTTATTTGCATTTTTCTTTATGAATGAGAAATCATTTATACAAAAGTTTTCTTTGGATAAATGAATTACTCTAAATGTTTTATTTTTCTCCTTATATCTTTTTTTTTTTTTTTAAGCACTTCAGAAAATTTTATTCATCTGATGTAGTCATAAAGTTATAATACAAGAATCTTGGATTATTCTGAGTAGTATATCACTTTCATTTTTCTTAGTATAAATGTAATTCCCATTAATATTATTTTTGAAGACGATGCCATCTTTGGTACTCTTGGCAGCAGGACTGATTAATGGAAGTAATCATTTTAAGTGTGTGTGAGTAGGTTAGTAGCTGCTTATTCTTTCAGAGTTAGAATGAATTGGAAAGGAGGCAGGATGCTGTCTACCAGTAACATTGCAAGAATATTTTCTTCAAGGCATAAAAACCTTTTTGGAACAGAACACAATAGTGAATACTTTCATTACCACCTAGACATAACTTAGAACCTTTCTGCATTAGAAAACCAAAAAGCTCTGTTTTAAGCAGAGCAGATTTTCTTCCTTTCTTTTGCTGTGATGGTGTACTTCCATTTCTCTTCATTTGGGAAAAAACCCTATCATTCCTTCACTGAGAGAAACAGATGCTTTTGTAGACATGAAATGGTTTTGATGCTTTAAAATAATGATATGTTTTTTCTTTGTTTTCATGTTTCAAGTTTGACTAGAGTTGGCAGATTAAATTGTAGCTTTGGAGTTCCTTGTACAAATTTTACTTCCTTGTAAATAATGTTAAAGGTTTTTAGTACTAGAAGATGTCTGATATCAAAAGTTTTAAAAAGAAATTGTAGCATTTGGGGAACTGTTGTCTCTTTATTCTAACATAAGTTCATTAATATTCTACAAAAAACTAGAAGGGAGGTTACTACTCAGAGACCTGTAGATTCTGGTACTGACTAACTTAGTTGCTTTTTATTTGTTCTCTACCAAAAAATGTATTTTGTGCATGAAAAGTACTTGCTTACCTGCTTTGGAATTTTTACTATTTGCTGTGATCTACATGAACTCTTTAAATTTTGTTTTTAACAGAAGGGGATAAAGTTTGTAGAAGACTTAAGTGGACAAGACACTAAAGAAAACAAGAAAAATGCCGAAACCAGTAAGTAGCTTTTTCTTGCTCATCTAAAATCTAACAGGATTTTAATGTTTTAGAGTGATGATCTTATAATAGCTTTAATTGTTTTGAGTCTTCCCTTTCTATATTTCATAAGATCTGATAATGTACAATTGGACTTGACATAGTTTAATACCGACATGGAAAAAAAGATCAAGAAAGCCCTGTAGTGCAGGTTGCAGGGAGCATACTTGGAGATGGGGGCAATACTTATAAAGCACAATGAACTTAGAGACTATTTGTCTGGCAGGAGGAAAAACTTTTCAGGAATTGTTGAGTTTGAGATGAGATGATGTACGGTGGTTAATGGAGACATAATTTGAACCTGACTCAATGTTCGTGAGAATCAGTGGAAAGATTTGCTGCAGGATTTGGCAGTGGAAGACAGAACATGTGTGAAGTGTCAACTGTGGTAGCAACAGCACTAAGTTGGGTAGTAGCTTTACCGTGGTGGAGGCTATAGCCTAGAAGGTAAGTGTTGAAGGAAGGAAATAAGTGATGTTTGCGGCCTTCTATTCATCGCACTTTAGCTAAGGGTTCACCACTTTCTATCCAGGGGAAAAAGAAATCTCCAACTTATGTTTTGATAATAGTTCCAAAATTCTTTGAGAATAAGAGATAGTTATTTAGCAGCTTGATTCTTTTCCTGTTGATTTAGGAATGTTAGGATCCTGGTTGTTTAGGATTTCATCTGCCATGTGTTAAATGACTTTTGGTTGTCTCTTCCCCTTGTTTCCAGTGAGGAAAGCATTCAGAAATGAAACCAAATTGTAAGGGAAGATTATTTCTGTTCAACTCAATTGGTTTATGTAATATCCTTCAGGCTTTCTGTGTTTACTGATGTTTCATTGAGGTAGTAGATCAGGAGCAGGGCAGATCTATTACTAGGAATAAATATGTCTGTGTACACATATACGTAGATGTATAAAAGGTTCTTGCTATTAACCAGAAAGTACCAGTGTAAATTGCCTGTATTGCATGCCAGTATTTGGAACCAGTACAGCTTTATGAATACGTGAGCATGGGACTGTCCAAGGGCTAGAATTTCTGTTCTGAGCTTTGCTGTCAGTCTACTGACCAACTGGCCATACCATATTGTTTCCATAATTTCTACTTCTCCCATCTATGGACTGGGGGCAATATCTTAGCACTTTCTATAGTTGGAAGTAGTTATTTGTATGTTGTCCCCTTCTTGCAGAAAGCTGCACTACTAAGGACAGGAAAATTAATTAGCAGCATACTGGTTTTTGGCCATTTGAGTCTTGCCATTGATAATTGAGTAGTGCCTTTGACAGAGCTTCTTAACTGGAAAACTGTATTTTAAGAATAAGGCAAAAAGTCCCTGTGAGCTCATATGATTCCTGAGGCCCCCAACTCCACACAGCTACAGAGCAGTGAAGTCACAGATGCAGGACTAGAAAAGAAAGGCAGCCTGAGTGAGGTTGCTGCTTTTTACTGGGATTGAAGCCATGACATCTGTGATTCTGTGACATTTAGGCAGGAAGGGTTCCCTCCATTTTAAGGACCTGAGAAAATTGTAGGAAATACAGTTCTAGAGTTGTTCACAAGAAAAGCAATATTCTTGGAATGGAGGAGATTGCAGAGGTGTTGGAAGAGCTCACAATCCACCCTAGGAATGGAAATTAGCTACCAGAATTAGGAAGGAAGCTGGACTCATGCCAAAGATGAGATTGTTTTTTTCTTTCCTTTTTTCAGGGCTTTATATAAAGAGCTCTAAGTTGGGATGTTCTCATATGTCTCCTGACTATGTAGGTGCAAGTGAGATCTTGGAAGGAAACTAAGTGAACGGGGCCATGAAGAATTGAAATTAAATTAATTACATTTCTCAAAAAATATCATATGGATTTCTTCCTGTAAGCTACAGGTTGCTGTTAATTATAACTGATAATCAGTGAATGAAAAAGTAGTGCGTATGCCAAAGGTTGAGTAATTTTACCTGTAAAAATCAAATGTCAGATTTTGCTGTTTGCTTCTTAAATGGTAGATCACTTTGGAGCGTTCCCCCCAACCCCCCCTGTTTTTCCCCCTCCTTCTCTGGAGACTGTAAGAGCTTTGTCATTGGTTATGTTTAATGAATCCGATATTGTTCTTTGAAGAGTTGTGCTATTCTGCTAGGGTTTGATACTATTGGACTATAGAAGGTCTCTTGCTCCGGACATTCACTGTAGCTCTCACCAGTTGTCTTTAAAAACAATCCACAGTAATGAAATGTACTTCTAGTCCGGAAACTATTTGTGCTTCAACCTCTTGTTCTTTATTTGTGACAGCTGTTGCAGTAAGTGTTGTCAGTGTTCCATAGTTTTATTAGGTCTTTTAACTTGAAACCTAATGAAATAATCATGGATAAGAACTAAGAAAACCCAGTTAACATAACTAGTGACAATTTGGACAGTGTTATTTTATAGCTGTCTTCTCTGTATTACTGTGACCTATTTAGGCTTTTTTTTCTTCCCCCAGATTCTGCTGTAACGATCCAATTGGTAGCTTTCAGAAAATCTGGTCAACTTGTAAATATGTGAACCTGTGTAGTACAACTCTAAGTAAATTCTCTCCACATTTTTGGTACTATTATTTTTTATAGTTATGCATAACAAAAAATTAATCTCTAGATTGGTTTAAACAAAATCAGTAAACCCTAAATCACAGAAAAAACTATGGAGTAGATTTCAGTTTCACCGTTTGCTTTCACATTGAAAAGTTACGCAGTATTCCACACAAAATTAAGTAAATAAGACCAGTAAAGGGTCTTGGCATAATTGAATTTTAAAGCAAAGATGTTTCATTTTTCCCTGTCTCAGTCTGAAATGAAGTTCATGCTACTGTGAATGATCTTCTTATACCTGGTAATAAAAGGTCATTGTTATTAAACGTTTGGGATTTTTTCTCACCAGGTTAAATAGCTTGAGTGAAAAGGCTGTTTTGAAAGGATAAAAGTTACTTTTGTTATGAGATATTAAGGTAATGTGTCTAAAAATATACATTATTGAAACACTTTCTTGTTTGTTTCAGTAGAAAAGTATTTGTTCTCTTTGGCAGTGCTTGTAACAAAGTGGCTTTCCATTCTTCAAGCAGTTCACTCAGCATCTTCTCTACTTGTAAAGCAAAAGAGTTCTGAGACTTAATATTCTCAGTTCTGCCTAGCAGTGCAAAATTAAGCTTCATTTAGCTTCCGTTGTGATCCATCTAAAAAAAAAATTGGTGACTTTAATTAAGTCTTTGCTGCTGTAATCAAAATTGGAGCTGTTAATAGGGCTGTTTTCAGTGTGCTTCGTCCTCTGCTTACTGAGCAAGAGAATATTTGTTCAATCTTATTTTCAGTGCTTTCTTCCTAAAACACCAGATATAAAATGTTTCTCAACTGTATGCCATTCTCTCAGATCTTCACTAAAAATAGAAACATGGAAACTAAAATTAGACATCATTAGTTACATAACTGTTAATCATTTCATGGGCTAAGAAGATTAGCTTTAATTGACTGAAATATTAGTTGTATTTGTAGGGTGTGAGGGGAGTTAAAATTATCAGCAGTTTTTGCTTGTAGTTTGCAGATTTTTGTACAAGGCTGCAAGACGTGAAAGACAAAGCATTAGGCTGTGCAGTAACAAGGGTAGATGTCAAAGTTACTAAGATTAACAAAATTATTTTCTTAGACTTCTTCAACATTTTCATTGTGTATTCAAGATGAGTAGATATCGGATTCTGGAATAATGGATTTAAAAAATTTGAATTAATGTTTACAAGATCAAGTTAATTTCTGTAAAGTGGTTGAATTGAAATAGTGTATAGATGAACTTTTGACTAGAGTTGTTTTACAGGAAAACCTTTGAGGTATGTAATGCAGTATTGAAGTTATGGTTTGAGTATATGATTTATTTCTGCAGTGTAAATAAACAACTGATGTTAGTTTGGAGGACTGCTTTCCTTAGATTTTTCTGTTAGTAAAGTCTGTTTGCCATTATTCTGTAGCTTTCTGTTCCAAATGTTGTTTGATCCTTACCTTTTTACCCTATTTTCTTCATTCATTTTAATCTTGCATCTCTTTCTATGTCTGCTTTGAGGTTGATACGGAGAGTGCGCAATTTGCACAGTGCACAGAGCAGTGAGACCAATGGACTGCTACTGCTTAGCACAATCTAATACACAAACTTGATATAGTAATCAGCTGAACTAGTGTGAAGGAAATTTTGGAAGAAACTTTTTTTATTATACGCAATTTTCTTAAGAATTGCACTGGTGTCTGTGTAATTCATAGTGCATTTATTAAAACAAAGCAAAACCACTGGAAACCTTTTTCATGCAATTTTAAATTAAATTACTTTCTTACTAAATATTGGTACCTACTCAGTTTTGGGCTTCCTGATGAAAGCTGAACTGACATGACTAATATCTGTGAAAGGTGGCTGAAGTACAGTAATAGGAAGTACTAGACTATTAAGCTAGCAGTCAGGTTTTGTCCATATTCGATGGACTGTATCTGCATTTGAGGAGAGGTCCAAAGGTTAATGTGGTGACTGTGTAATATCACACTAAATTGTGGAGGGCTGAAGTTAAATACTAAAAAGTAGTGTAGAAATATTTTTTCAAGTCATTAAAGCAGTGAAAGAATACAACAAAAATATAATTCCAGTATGAAATGTGTGCTTTTAATGTGTGCACAAGGATGTTTATTGTTCCAAGTATGTTCTTTTACTTTGTTTGAAGAAATTGGTTTGAAGAAATTATTTCACAGATAAATCGCTTTAGATTGCTTTATATAAATACTATTTTGTGAGCTGTGGCAAATGTCCTCATAACCCATTAGCAACAATTGCTATCAATATCAGTTGCTCCCTTCACAAAGAATAATCAACGTGTGTGTATGTACATGTTCTTCCCTTTCCCTTCCCCTGTCTCTCAGACCAGGACACGGGTTTTAATCATTCTGAAGCAAGTCCGGTAAAATACAGATAAACCTAGACTGCTAGTTCTGATGCCAAGGACCTGGACAAGCTCAAGAAATGGATCCATGCGAACCTCATGAGGTTCAACAAGGCCAAGTACAAGGTCCTGCACCTGAGTCAGGGCAATCCATGGCATCAACAAGCTGGGGGATGAAGCGATTGAGAGCAGCCCTGGGGAGAAAGACTTGGGGGTACTGGTGGATGAAAAGCTGGACATGAGCCAGCAACATGGGCTCACAGCCCAGAAAGCCAACCACATCCTGGGCCACATCAAGAGAAGCGTGGCCAGCAGGGCGAGGGAGGTGATTCTGCCCCTCTACTCCACTCTGGTGAGACCCCACCTGGAGTACTGCATCCAGCTCTGGAGCCTCCAGGGTAAGAAAGACATGGACCTGTTGGAGAAGATCCAGAGAAGGACCATGAAGAGAAGGTTCTGGGGAGACCTTATTGTGGCCTTTCAGTACTTAAAGAGGGCTTATAAGAAGGATGAGGTCAAACATTTTAGCAGGGCCTGTTGCGATAGGACAAAGGGTAATGATTTTAACCTAAGAGAGGGTAGATTCAGATACAAGGAAGAAACTTCTTCTCATGAGAGTGGTGGAACACTGGCACAGGTTGCTCAGAGAGGTGGTGGATGCCCTATCCCTGGAAACAGTCGAGGTCAGGTTGGACTGGGCTCTGAGCAACCTGTGATAGTTGAAGAAGTCCCAGTTCCTTTCCGGGGGAAAAAAATATGTACCTAGATATTGGGGCAGAGCAGTTGTGTTGGAAATAAGGAAAAATTATACTTTTTTTGTAGCAATATTTTCCAAATGTTTGCTTCTTTTGTGATGAAGGGCTTCTGTCCCTGGCCACTTTTTTGTGTAGGCAAATGAGCCAAGCAAAATAGTCACTTTAAGAGCTGTGAGGGAGGTATTGCTATTCTAAGTAGAGATTTGGTGCTCTAAACTAGAGCTTTGCAGTAATCATTTCCTAAATGTCCAGCAGACTTTTTTCTATGCTATGCTGAACTTTGCTGTGGTCTTTATAGCCTCCTACAGCAGCTTTGGTTATAAAATGCACTCTTAAAGGTCGCCGGCTGAAAAAAATCTTCATACTAAGCATTTTTGTCTTCTTAGAACTTAAAAAAAAAAAAATTGAAATAACAAATTAACCTGCCCTTTTATCTCTTCCATTATGGCCTTTTAAATATAGCCTGTGCTTGCCTAGATGCTTGGTTTATGTAATTTGACGTATAGTTGCATAAAGGCAATATATTTGGGATTAAATTCTTCCAGAAAGAGACAAACGCTAAAGGCGTTCATATTTTGCCTATGGGTTGTGGAGTTGTTTTTAAATGCCACTTTCTTCCCAGTGGAGGAGAGCACTTCTTGTCCTAGCTTTATTGGATGAATGTCAGCACAGCCATGTATCTGAAGTGGGAGCTGATAAGCTGTGTTTTAAAACTGTATATAGCTCCATGGGTTGGGTGTTGGAAGCTTTGGAGTCTTTTTGGTTGATTGTTGGGGTTTTTTTGTTTGGTTGTTGTCTTTTGGTTTTTTTTTTTTTCTTTTTACCTGTATACATTGCAGTGGCCTAAGTCAGTGATTTCTGGTGTTGGCTGTAAGAGGGCTGGTCTAGGAGTGCTCTATTGCTGGCTGTCAATTCTGTCTGTGGTGGAGCTGCTGTTCAGATACGATGTTGCCTATCTTTGGAGGATGAGGGGAAGATGTCTCACCACATCAGCCTTGCCAGAGGATTCACAAAGTCTTAAGTTATCCAGTTACTAGGCCTACAGTAGCATTTTTAAGTATTTCCCAGACGTGACCACTTTGATATTTTAGTATTTAATATTTGCATAGAGATCTGTAGGTGAAATAAGTGAAATAAATTGTTAAATTGTGGCACCAAACCCAGTGTTTGTGTATAGCCACTTTTTAACCTTAAAAACAAAAAGGATGTTTGCTCAGGCATACTCCTGTGAACTGCAGAACCACCTAGAGAGATTCTAATCAAGAATCTCTAGGATCCCTAGAAGACATCTACTCAGAGTTCAGTCAGAATTACATATCAATATGCCATATGGGACTTGCTGCAGCTCTTACCCTGAGCTAGTGCACAGCAGAATGGAATTTGTCTCACGACTGAGCAGCTGGCTTGTCTGGCAAAGTCTTGTCTAGTGCTTTGGCATAATTTTGGAAACTTGAAGGAAGATGTGTAATCCTGGTGAGAGCAAGAGTGAAAAGCAGGCATTAGTTGGGTCCTGTGGTATGGGTAGTGTTAGCCTTCCGACACTGGATGCAGGAAACCTTCATACATGTCTCTTGTCACCATTGCAAGAGCTTCTTCCTGTTTCCGTATTCATGTGGTAAAGTCGGTTCAGAGTAAGTATGTTTGGATTTGTCTGTCTTCATAATTTGTGGTTCAGATAATTTCCCCTGTCACTGCTGTCACATTAGGAGTGTTGCTTCAGTGTTGCTGAGTACCCAACAGCAGATAACACGAGTGACAGACCATTGCTGAATTTACTGGGCATTCTTCCTCTGCCTGCATTTTCTCAATTCCCTGCCTTATTCATAGCATGGAAACTTCCCCCATGACTCTTCTTAATGCAGTTGAATAGCTTTATTTTACAGACAATGCAGCTCACACCAGAGGTTTGATTTTGTTGAGAGCGTGCTGTGTGATTTGAGGTTTGGATTAGACAGTAAACCTTCAGGGTTTTGTCAAAAGTAACCTTATTTTCTGTGCCCAGAAATAACTGAAGATATGAAACAAAAGTGTAAGGTTGTAAAAGCCCAATATTTGTATGACAAAGTTCTTAAGTCAGTCCAAATGTTGTCAGAAGGAAAATGATCATGTGATGTTAACTTTGTAAGTCTCTTCTTAAATAACTTGTATCATAAAAAGTGACATTTTAACATTACTATAATTTAATTTGTGACTTCTTTAGAAGAACTGAAAGTGTAAATATTAATTAGCCATTGGGTGATGTGCTAATCAGAAGGCGAGAGGAAAAGAAAATTGCTGAAGCCTTACACAGTTACTATAGTGAGCAGGTACTCCTGATGTGTACTGGTATCTGTCACAGGTGTAGCAGCTGCATACTGGTACAGCACTCAGCTTTTGAAGCTGTAATGTCCAGAAGCGAGCAGAATCTACAGGCTGTGTTGAGTTTGCCTCTGTACTACATCTATTATTTTACTGTTGGAGTATTCTAGCTCTTGTGAAGGATATAGACCTTTGGGTAGTAATTCTTGCATTTGTAGAAGATGACATTTGTTATAAGAATATTTGTGTAAGAAGCTTCTGCTGCAGCTCTTCAGAAGTCTGCTGCAACTAGATGAACTTGCTGTGCTTTGTAGATCTTCTATGACACTTCTTGTTTTGGCAATGGTGCTTTTACATAACAGAGTGCTTTGGCATTTAATAAAGTTAAATTTTAGCCTTGCTTGTAGCTGCCTTAAAGAAAGCTTAATTTTTAAAGCTGAAAAACTGCTTAAAAAAAAATTCACTTCTTCTAATAAAGGGGCACCCCCCTGCCCTTAAACCAGTGCAGCTGGCAGTGAGTTAGACCTACCATTTAAAATGACTTGTTCTATTAGAGACTATGCAATTTTTTTTCCTCTCTAAATGGGCGCAGTGAGAGAATCTACACAAAACACTCTTTTCCCTCCTCCTGACACACACTCTAATTTTTTTTTGCAATAAAAGTTTATTATCTTTTGCTCCAAAGCCTTCAGCTCCTATTCTTTATCAGTGTTTGCACACAAAAAAAGGTTTGCTACACTCCTGTTATCTTGCTTGTTTGCCAGTCTGTAACCTAGTGGTCTTCAGACTCCTGTGACTCATCTTGTGTATCCAACTCATGCCCAAAGTTATTTACCTTGACACTAAAGAAAGGAGTGAACAAGCTTAATCTGCTGCATGGGAACAAACTTTTGTCCATTTCTTTTTTTTTTTTTTGCACCTTGTATCTCCCTTCTGTGTTCTGTCTTGTGGAGACTTTTCCAGACTCTCGCTTCTCAGAGTATTCCACCTGGTGGCAAAATTAGGGAAATAGTTCATGGAAATAGTTTACACAGGCGTAGATCGAGTGTTAAGAACCTGTAATACAAGTCCTAATTTATTCCTTTTCCATATTTTATACTTGAGAGGTAAATTAGAATATATCTGTGTCTTAAATAAGTTTAATGTTTCTGGTTTTTGCATATATAGCAAAGTAGATCTGACCTTTAACACTTTATATTCCTATTCACTAAAGATAAATACGGTGTGATACCCTGGCAGTAGGAATGGAGAACCATTCTAACCATGGGGAGACAGTGCTGTGCATTTAGTACTTTGTTCTGTTTCATGAGAATTCTCACTTCTGTGTGTACCAATTGAATAGACATTGGAACAGATTGTTGTGCTTCTCTAAGTAAGGTAGGCTTCCAGATTATCTTCTGGAATATTTGACTGCTTGTTTTAGAACAAATAAAAACAGGGACTGTCAGGAGTCATCTGGGAAATGGTCCTCTATTTCAGGAGAAGGAAGAAGTTCATTGACTGGTGTGATTTCAGTCTTGGAGTAAGGGAATTTAATGGGATCAGTATTAATGGAGATAACATCTATACTTCCTCCTTGCATTGATAAGAAATCTGCTGTTAGTGTGTCCAGAGGTGTACAAGCTCTAGTCCTATATGTTTAAGACTGCTGAACCTCTCAGTTTTAGAAATGGCAGGGCAGGAGGCTGCTTGTCTTTTTGTATTGCCAAGTAGAAATACTTTAAAACATGTATATCACTAGGAACTTTTGCACCCGTTTGGAAAGCCCGCTGAAAGATTGTGCCCAGTGGCTGAATATCCCAGTGGTCTTTGAGTGTTCAGTAGTCATGTCAGTTGTCCCATGAAATTGATTTTTAACTTTGTCTCCTGGTTTGACCGTCAACCCTAGTGTTAAATAGTATCCTAAATATACTTTTATACTAAATAAAATATGAGATTTTTTGCAGATTCAAATTTTCCATTTTTTACATCTGCTGTGTTCTGTGTGTAGACAAGACCATTCAAATTATTGAATTTACTTACCATATATTGTTTCTTACAGGTTAATCACATCATATTACATACATTACACTGTTACAGTATGTTTTAACTATTTCTTTATTTTCCACAGATCAATGTCAGAGTAATCACAATGGATGCAGAGTTGGAATTTGCCATCCAGCCCAATACAACAGGCAAGCAGCTCTTTGATCAGGTAACTTATGTGTGTCTCTGTATGACTGCAAACATGAAACTATTGTGGCTATTACGGCATACTTTGAGAAAGTGGAAGTGTTCTCATGTATAGACTGTTTTTCCTTACATTTAACTAATCTATGCTCTTAAATTGGTGTGAACTTCTCATCGCTTCTTGTTAAACTCAAAGACAGCTCTGTGTAAATAGTTTAACAGTGAGGCTTCAGTTGAATTAAACATATAGAACTGCTTTGATATTAATGGCATTTTTTACATCTAATTACATCATAGTTGCAATGGCAATATAATTGTTAGATTAAATGTATGAGAAATTTATATAGCCATCACTACTTAATAATGAATGTAACAACAAAAGTTCACTAAAGAAAGCTGGCATCTTTTTTCTTTCTTTTTTTTTTTTTTTTTTAAGAATGGAAGTTGTAGATACTACTTCACTTCCCAACTGTTAGAAAAGTGATGCTGTCCTATGACCTGGTTTGGCATTTAAATTTAAATAAAAAGACTAAGTGGAAAAAGGAAAATGATGACTTTAATGTGCTTATGGATTGGAGACCCATCAGGACTACACATTCTCACTTGATAGTGTCTCTGTCATACACCAGTCAAACGGGCTAAATGAAAGATTTCTTAAAAAGGCTTTTTTCTTGCATTCATTTCACGTCATGTTAGGCATCAGAATCTTGAAAGAATTTTTTTATCTAGGTCGTAGAGTGTTCTAGAAAATCTTATGAATAGAAACTTGTGAATGTATTATTTTGATTTTCTTCAAGAAACCAATAGATACATTATATTATCTAGATCCAAGATTTATTTAGTTAAAACGCAGAACTATTCAAAATTACTCATTAAAAACAATTTAACTGTATGAACAGTTACGTCTAGATGTTTGTCCACTCTACTATAGATGCTTAAAGTATGTAATGATGGGTATTAAGCCACCATTAAGCTACATTGCAAGCCAGTGATGTGCACTTGCAACCCAGAAAGCCAGTCACATCCTGGGCTGCATCAAGAGAAGTGTGGCCAGCAGGGCGAGGGAGGTGATTCTGCCCCTGTACTCTGCTCTGGTGAGACCCCGCCTGGAGCACTGTGTCCAGCTCTGGAGCCTCCAGGGTAAGAAAGACATGGACCTGTTGGACAGGGTTCAGAGGAGGGCCGTGGATATGATTAGTGGGCTGGAGCACCTCTCCTGTGAGGATAGGCTTAGAGAGTTGAGGTTGTTTAACCTGGAGAAGAGAAGGTTCTGGGGATAACTTACAGCAGCCTTCCAGTGCTTAAAAGGGACCTATGGAAAAGATGGAGAGAGACTCCTCGTCAGGGAGTGTAGTGATAGGACCAAGGGTGGTAACAGTTTTAAACTGAAAGTGGGTAGGTTTAGGTTAGCTATTAGGAAGAAATTCTTTACTGTGAGAGTGGTGAGACACTGGAACAGGTTGCCCAGAGAGGTTGTGGGTGCCCCATCCCTGGAAGTGTTTAAGGCCAGATTGGATGGGGCTTTGATCAACCTGGTCTAGTGGGAGGTGTCCCTGTCCATGGCAGGAGGGTTGGAACTAGATGACCTTCAAAGGGCCCTTCCAACCCAAACCATTCTGTGATTAAGAGAAAGTAACACATTGAAAGAGTTCTTTAAGAACTCTTAAACTTTTAATAGACCTTTAAGAGACAATTAAATGTCTTAATATATAAGTTGAAAGGTGGAGAATATTTATTGTTTTATAACACTGAGGTTTTTCTTTTAGATGAATGAAACTTCATTTGCAATTTTTCTTTAAATGTCTAACTTTTAAAACTTCTACCCTGGGCTCCTTTCTCTAACATCAGTAGCACTATCAGCCTCTGCACAGGAATAGACTTTGTGACTCTTAAAAAGACTTCTTGAAGAAAGGGGCTGTCCTGCTTTTTGTCTAACCAACACCACTATCAAATGAAAAGAACAGTATTCTGTGGCACAAAGCCTCAAGCTGTTACTTCTCTTTTGCCAACCTTTGCTATCTTCTGCCATGCAGTATTGGGTGGGGTAACATTCTGCTCTCTAATGTCTCATGCCCAGGTAATCAGGTTCATCCAAATTGGGGCATTCGAAAACAGGGAACAAAGATACAGCTCGAATTCTTTTTCATGCTCTCTTCAACTTTGTTCCTCAGTGTGCTGTGGGGCATTTGACATCTCACCAGCTCTTACAATCAAGTTCTGGAAGTTTAAATTGAAAAATTGTTAGGCTAAGGAAAACCAGCCAGCATAGTTGTGTGAGGACAGAAGCATGTTCAGCCTGATCTTAAATTCATATGCAAGTTCCACAGAGTAACATGAAGAGCTGAACTGTATTGCAAAACCAGCATGAAAGTTTCAGACAAAAGTTATGCTGTTTCTCTGTAGAAAAAGAATTAAATAGCACTGTTATTGAGAGGATGGGTCTTCAGTGTTTATGCAGAAATGGTGGACGTAGCAGACTTGTTGACTAGTGCTTGCAGGAAATAACTTCTCCATGAATTTAGCTGTTGTCTAGTGCTCCTCTACTTTTTTGGTAAACAACTTGTCCTTTTTTTCAGCCAGTGGTTCTTTTAAGCTTTTAATTGGTGTTTTCTGGAGTTGCTGATTTACTTCCCATTCCATGTCTGTGTTTTCATCATCTTCATCTGCTAGCAGACAAGAATTCTGCATTTGACATCTGTGCCTTTCTCTTTTCTCTTCCATTGTGTAACTCAGTAAACTTATTTAATGAACAAAGCCATTTTAAAAAAATTGCTTGTATTTTAGAAGGTTTCTTAGCATATTTATCATTAGTCGTTCTGTCTATCCTGTCAGTGGTCAGAATGAGTAAGGTGGGGGGATCTCTCCTCCTTTTGTCAACCAAATGTAGCATCTATAGCTTTTCTGGGAGAAGACCTACCCTATGGTGGGTATGTTTCCATGCACTGCTGGTAATAGTTGGGGTTAATTGTTTTCAGTAGAGTATTAGTACCGAGCACCAGTACCTCTGGTTTACTGTAGCTGCCATTCAGAAAGAATGGGAGGGTTGTCTCCTTTATTTTAAGCTGTACCCCACTGTCCTTTCTAGATAACTCAGAAGCCTCCCTTACAATCTTTTGGAAGCTGAGTCAGTGAAGTTCTTGTTAGGTTGTCTTTATGTATATGTTTTGATTTGCCGAAACTTGTCTATTGCTCTGGTTGAATTTCTCCTCCAAGAAGTTTCTATTGCATATAAATAGTCAGGTTGTAGGATGTGATGGTGAATGAGCTATTTTACAGATGTGATGGAGACTTGCCTGAAGCCAATTAATGGATCTTTTGAGCTAGAATCAGACTCCTGCGTTTCTCATCCTGTACTTATTTTTTATATCACACTGCTGCAGTGGATAAGCACTTATATTATCTTGGAACAGCATTTCAGAAATTTTTGTCTCTTTCCTTTGAGCTAAGAGGAGTGATAGATGATGCTTTTTCCTTATTTGTGGAGTCTGAAGTAAAACAGGCTAATGTGTAACCTGGTTTTAGTGCTGATCTGCAAGCATGTGTAACTCCGCATTGCAGTAGGCAAGTTCTCTGTATTTAAATAATGTGCATCTCAGTTGGAGGGCCGTAGTTAGCAGTTGAGAACAAAATGTTTTGACGTGAGCATAAGCCCTTGACTCCTTCTGCCTTATGGGCAGAGCTGTTGAGCATCTGCAGTTCTTACTGACTTTTCCAGCTCAGAGAGCTGATCAGGTACAAAGGCTCAACTTGGACAGCTGCAAAGCAAAGAGCATTCTCAGTCATCCGATAAAGCCAGAAGCAGTTTGATCAGCATCATATAGGAGCTATGTGCCAAAAGAAGCAGCAGGTCTGAAATTTCTGTTGGGACACCAAATTTAATGTTACTCAGGACCATATTAGTAATACAAACTTGTCTTAGCACTTCTTATGTTCGTAAAGTAAGTGGTGTAGGAATTCTAGAGAAAATGACTGTGCTCGCTAAAGGAATTGGGTTGGAACCATGAACACTGTCCATTCTATGATTTGGAGCTTGAAAGGGTAGACAGGAAAAAGGTGCACACTTGAGTGATTAAGTAACGATACAACTATGCAAGGCATCAGAAGTAAGTTTGCACAGCTGTCGTGTGACATTTTCTAATTTTCAAAATCTTAATTTTGCAACCCGCTAGTACTACTTTAAAATGGAGGAGGATCTATGTGTAAAATTCTCTTTACTTCACATGCATCTGAATGCTTCCATAAAACAGCCTTCAGTAAACCAGCTTGCCAGCATGGTGCAACCTGAGAACATACGTAAGTACTGCCATACTGGATCTTTTGGAGCCAGAGTTTACAGTTCTTTTATAATCTTTGCTGGACCTTTCTGATTAATTGCCTGTTGAATCCATATGTACTTTTACTATGCAAAAGACTTGTCAGATAGTTCCACAGTTTCATTATACTCTGTGTAGTAAAAGTGCTTCTTTTTGTTTGCTTTGAACCTGCTATCTAATGATTTCTGTTGATTCTCTTAATTCTTACATTATGAGAAATAATGAATAATCATTCTCTATTTTTCTTCTACGTGCCATGCAAGTGTTACAGACCTGTATCATATATTTCCTTTTGTCATTCCTCTGTCCGTAGCCTTAGTTCTCATCTTAGCTATGCAGAAAGTGTCATGTCACTGATGATTCTTTTCAATGTTTCAGGAACATTTCCAGTGCTGCAGCATCCTTTTTTAAGTTGATGTGACCAGTCCATATGTAGTATTAGAGATTTGGGAATACCGTAGATGTGTGCAGTCATATAACAGTTTTGTTGTTTTTTTCCTTTACAACAAGAACTTAGTTTGAAAATTGTTGTCTTTTACATACAGTATTTTGGTTTTATTAAATATCATCTTTTATTGACTTTCATCTTTCTTGTTACTATTCATTCACAGATCTTTATGGAAGGTTTTCTATAGCAGATTTTGTCACATCAGTTTCATCCTTTTTTGCAGATCATGTATGAAGCCCTGGGGGAATTCCCTAGTGGTTACGCTAGAAGTCTGTTGTGAAAGCAGTTTAATTTTTTTTCTTTTTTTTAACTAGTGTATCCATAAAAAGACCTTCCCAGTATTCAGGGACAATTTTGTTTCTTTTAGTACCCTTTGATGATAGACCTGATCAGAAATCTTAGAGAAAATCCATGTATGGTTTGTCAGCTAGATCATCTTTATCCCTTTTATCATTAACTCTTAGAAGATCTCAAAAGTACTTGAAGGAGGTGATTCATCCTCATACTTGTCCACAAGTATTATTCTTTATTATAGTTTCACCAGTTGTCTTCTTTTGAAGTGGATTTTATTACTTGTCTGTAGGTCTGCAAATCACTTCCCAGACATGCTTTCAAATACCAGGGTCCTGTTTGCTACCTTGTATTCCTCAGGCGTTGAGTTTGATCTGTGCAGTTGGCAGCACGATCCAGTTGGTAGTCTGGCAGCAGTGTTTGAGTTTATTTAGAACTCTGAGGTGAATGCTTCCCTGAACCTGACATTTTGCTACTGTTTTGGTTTTTGGTTTGTGTAAAACTTGATTACATTTCAGTTTGAGATGGATTCTGTAGCTTAATTACAATTTTGAAAAAAATCTGTTGTAGTGATTACTGATGATTATGGATCATTTATCTTTAGGTAGTGAAAACTGTTGGTCTTCGTGAAGTCTGGTTTTTTGGGCTACAGTATGTGGACAGCAAAGGCTACTCAACATGGCTGAAGCTAAATAAAAAGGTAACAATTCCCTAATATTTAGGCAAGTGTACAGTTTGAAATACACTTCTATATGGCTTGCTGCTTTAATGTTGCAGGTGAGTTATAACTGGCTTCAAATTTAGGTGAAAAGTTGCTTTTCATTTGCTTGAAATGACAAAATAGTGTTAAGCTTGGTTAGTTATAAAAGAATATGGAAAGCTGCACCAACATTTAGTTTGAGAAAGAGATAGTGTTTCCTGTATTCCCAGTACCATGGTGATGCCTGCATTAGGAAAACTTATATTCATGTCATTGCCTTGTTTTCATGCAGCCACCAATAAGAGGCTCCTAAACTTCTATTTAGGTATCTAATAGGAAGATTGTAGGATCATTTTTGTTCTGTTTTTCACCAACAGTACTGAGTACCTTGTAACTCCCAGTTATTTGGAACCAGGTCATTTTACTTTAAATTCCATTCATGAATTGGAATGATCACTTTTATTTTAATATTGGCTGCCAGGTTATTAATGGCACTGTATAGAATAAAGATTTTTTTAATATCTTTTTAGTTCAGCTTCCTTAAGAATACCTTTTTAATCTTCAGTATTAGGAGATAAATTGGGAGTCTTCTAGAAGCGAGTCCCACTGTCAGCATTTATGTAAGATTTTTCTCCTCCTCTTTGGTAAATCCAGTGAGTTAAACCTGCTAACCACCGAAGCTGTCTCCTGGAATTTCATGTGTCTGGTTTCATACACAATAAACGTTGCACTGCTACAAGTATTTGGTTAGCCCTAATGGCTCACCTCCAGTGGTTGGAGACTACAGGATTTGGCGCATTATTTCCAAAAAATACAGCAGACGTTGCTCTGTAAAACTCTTTAGCAGATTAAGTTTCTGGTACAGTTCAGGAGCAACAAGGGTGTGCTAATTTCATTGACTTTGACTAAGACAGTTATCTCTGTGTGGGGCTTTCCTTTTAAAAAAGGCTTGTAACATTTGATTCTTAAATGTATCACCATAAACTGGCTTTAGCTTGTAAGTTACTGTTTAAATATTTGCAGTAAATACAGGTAAGATCTGATAAATCACAGAATAGATGTGCAAATAAGGTTTGTTATGACAAGAGCACAACTAGTCATTCACTGGCAAGATTAAAGTACTGTGTGTGTAACTCAGAAGCAGATGAACAATAACGAAAAGCGAGCAGAACTTTTAAAATTGACATCTGAAATGTTGAATATAGTGCTTATGCTGCCTTACGTACATAATTAAATGGTTGCCTTATATTTAGAGTTCTTGATACTTCCTACAACTCAAGCAAACAGATGCATCATTCCATGCATAGTGAAGAGGACTAGGGACTACTAGTCCTGGAGGAACTACTAGTGCACATAAAATTGTGTAATAAAGTACTCGAGGAATTCAGATGTCTGAGATTTTTATTGTATTAAAAATGTGCCTTTTAACAGTCACTGTGTTATTTTATGTTAATTAGTTCAACGTGGAATGTTTTTGCTTTAGTCATAATGCTGAAAGCTGAGCCCAAAGGAAATGGAAGGTTCTACATTAAAATGAGTTTTTGTTGAAATTTGAGGTAGACAAGATGACCACATCTGATCTCTTTATAGAAATCATGATTCATTCTAGAAAAATAATGTGATTAATGAAATTATGGCTTTTGCACAGGAACAAAGCGTATATATTTAGTCAATAGTTCAAACACTTCTAAAATAATCCATCTTTATGCTTACATTGAAAAAAATGTGCTGTAGTTCTTGCTGAAGAAATTTTGTTAGACCTTCCTGCAATTCATCCTTGGATATAGTTTTGATTTTTTTTTTTAAATTATTATTATGTATTACAGCTTCTATTTTTCCAGATCTTTGTGATAAATACAAATTCACACAAGTGTACAGAAAAAAAGTCTTAAACACCCTTTGAGAAGCATTTCAGAATTGTCTGATTTATCCAAATTGATGTACTTGATTCAGTGCCTTTAGTGCGTACCACAGTGGGCTTGTCAGGAGGCACTGGATTTTAGTGTAAAGGAGCTAAAGAGTTCATTACTACTGAATTAATTATATTTGATATACCATTGAGTGCTCTTTTTTACTTTTTCTTTATTCCTCTCCCTCAGGTAACACAGCAAGATGTAAGGAAAGAAAATCCTTTGCAGTTTAAATTCAGGGCCAAGTTTTTTCCAGAGGATGTATCTGAAGAATTAATTCAGGAAATAACTCAGAGACTTTTCTTCCTGCAAGTGAAAGAAGCGATCTTAAATGATGAAATATATTGCCCACCAGAAACTGCCGTTCTTCTGGCTTCTTACGCTGTCCAGTCCAAGCATGGAGATTACAGTAAGGAGATCCATAAGCTAGGCTACCTAGCCAATGACAGACTTCTCCCACAGCGGTGAGTGACACTTGTTTTGCATCATCTGCTGCATAGAAACTTGATTACAGCATATTTTTAATAGTTAAAATATTAAGACTATATTAAGTATAATATTAATTAATATTAAGTATACTTAATTATTTTAAGTATAATAAAATAGTTATGGTTGCTTTCTTAAGAATGCATGTTTGGCTAGTAAAATTTATAGAGATCCTAGTTTAGATTCTAAAGAACAAAGAAGTGTCACAAACATGGGTTTCTTGAGACCTCTGTCCTGTCCTGTCCACAATCATCTGCACAGATTGTTGAACAAATTTCCAAAGTACTCCAAAATGATCTCATGTTGTTGAGGATTGCTTCTGCTCAATTAAAATCAAATAGTCTAATATAGAAGTCACTAAGATTTATTTGATACTCCTTTTCTTCAGTTCTTGATTTTATTTTTTGTACACTTAAACAATAATAATTTATTGAAAATAGCTATCAAGTATATTGGAAATAAAATATATTGCAGAAATTTCTATCCTGGACAGAGATTTGAGAAATTAAATTGTTGCCATTGCTATTGAATATAAAATCTTTTGTATCAGTCACTCATCTAATTGGTTAGGAAAAGTGAGCACCAAGATGATAGTTCTGTTTCTTTACACAACTGAAACTGTCCTCCGTGGTTTGGCAGCAAGAGAAGCATTGCAACACAAATATACAAAGTTAGAGGATTTTGATAGTGTAGATGAATCCATAGTGATATATCATGGATAAATATGTGCTTACTAAATATGTAGCATTAATGCATCTTCAAAGAAATGAGAACCACGGAGTAATTTTCTTTTAAAGTCATATGCCTTGTCTCTGGTTTGAAAGCTAGAAGTGGAAACTGACTTATTAGAATAGCTAATTTTCTAGCAAGCAAAAAAGCATTTCAAAAGATTGTGGTGAAGTATTGAAAGAAATATTTCTGAAAATGTTTCAGACGTTTAAAAATCCTGGGTGGGAGTTTGGGTTTGGCTGTACACTTCCATCTTGCAACAGTGAAGTCTATGTCTCTTTCTAGAGAAATACCCTTTGTGAGGAAGGCAAGGAGAGCATTGTAGAACCAGTAGAACTGTCATTATTGAGTATGTTAGTTCACAAATCTTGGTTTTTTCTCAGTTAAGATGACAGCCTGTGAATACTGTAGCACTTGTGTACAGCACAAATTCAAATACTTAAGATGCTCCTTTTCAGTAGACAAATGTTCAGATGATTTCCCAGCATATGCTTTCAACCAGTTGTGTGCCAGTCTGCGCTGAGTGAGCACACAGCTTTTGTTTTCATTCTAACACAATTATTCCTGTTTTGCCTCCTATCACCAGGAAAACTGACAAGTACATCGTAAAAATACTTCAGAGTAGTGTACAATATAATGTCAAAAATACTTGTTTCCCAAAGTAGACTAGCTTGGCAAAAACTTACTGAGAAGGGTGAGAAAAGGTTTGTGGTTCCCATTAATTGTAGAGTCTTAACCTTCACTTGTCAAAACTACTGCATATTTCTTGGCTTAAAACTATGAGCTGGGTAGCAACAAAACATCCAGTACTTGCTGAGTTACTCTGTTGCAGTAGTCCTTGCAGACCTGCTAGCGATGTTTCAGCAGCAGTATGCGAAGAGAGAATGAAGGGGACCAAATCACAAGATGGCTATTGCCAAAGACATCGCCAGTTTTGAGGATATTATAGAAACACAGATTTATCTGAGATTGGAAGAGGAGCTCTGAAGATCATCTGGTCCAGTTCCCCTACCCAAAGCAAAGTCACCTAGAGAGGTGGTCAATGCCACAAGCCTGTCAGTGTTTAAGAGGCATTTGGACAGTGCCCTTAACAGCATGCTTTAACTTTTGGTCAGCCTTGAATTGGTCAGGCAGTTGGACTAGGTAATTGTTGTAGGTCCCTTCCAACTGAAATATTTTAATTGCAGCAGGCTGCCCAAGGCTTTTCCAGTTGGGTTCTGAATATTTCCAAGGATGGACGATCTTCAGACTCTCTGGGCAGCCTGTTGTAGTGTTTGACAACATTTACAGTAAAGAAATAAAACAAAAGATTGAGTTCAAGTGTGTTTCACTTATGCCCATTGCCTCATGTCTTCCAATTCAAAAAGAGGAAAGTACAAAGAATTTCTGTAGAAGCAGAAATATAACTGTTTGGAAAGGCCAAGAAGGCACAAGTCACCATGAAGGTGACTGAGCGTGGGCATGGGTTGCCTGGAGAGCTCGTGCAGCCTCCCTCCTTAGAGATACTAAAAAGGTCTCTGGACAGCTAGCTGTAGGTAACCCTGCTTGAGAAGAGGGGTGGAGAAGAGGTCACTCCAGCCTCAACCATTCTGGGATTCTGTGAAGAAGAGCTTGGAAGTAGGGCTTTTATATTCAGATTGGCACTTGTTTGACATAATCCTGGGATAGCGTATTTTGCCATGTCTTGTTCTGTCCTGTATTTTTTCATTGGTAGCTTTGTTATACTGCTATGAAAGCTTTTTCTGAACATTTTGTAAATGTTTGCTGGAGGAATAGAAGAAATAATGGTGGAAGGCAGCTCATACAGCTCATAATGTAAATATCACAATATAAAAATAAGGCCAATTTAATTACATAACTTCTTTTAAATTAACATAGTACTGGAACACTTGGAATAAATTTTTTTTATGTAATAGAAACTTGTAATTGATTGCCAGGATGCTTTTAGGTTATAACAGCCAAAGCAGGCTGTTAACTTTGTGCATTCTGTAACAGAGTTCTGTAAGTATTGTATTTAGGGCTTATATTAAAGGCTGAAGATGAGAAAACAAACATATTCTTGTGTCATTTACCTGTGAACATGTCAGCTTTGTGCAGGTGCAAAAACTAAAAAGTCTGCCTCGTTTTTGAGGAGGAAAGCCTCTTGGCAGGGACGTATGCAAAGCAAATCAAAGTGTGATACGGCTACCACGGAAAAGTGCGCTCCACTAGATACAGGGCAGAGTAACAAGTGACAGAAAGAGCCTATAACAGAAGGAATGCTGGATTAGTGTATTCTGCATCACTCGGTCTATTTCTTATTGTACTTTGCTAAAAATGTAGGGAAATGTAGTAAAGCCTTACTTTTCTGAGTAAAGACGAAGGAAACAACTGTTCTGCCTTCTTCAGTAGCATTATTTTTGAAGTTTCTTTTTTTTTTTTTTGAATTGTCCTTTAAAATAGTATATCTAGGAATGCTTGAAATAGTAGGTGCATGGAATAAAACCGTAATAAAGTTAACATGATTTTGTACTGCTGTGCTACATCAAAAGTTCTAGTAGGTTAAAATATAATTCTGAAACAGCTTCACTATTGATTTTATTTATTATAAAGAAAAAAAAAACAAAAACCATCAGAAACCCCCAACAAACGAATCCGCTAACTTATTTAATCTGTTACTTTTTCTTTCAAATGACAGCAGAATGAAAGCCCAAGTGTATCTGTGCATACCTAGAGATTAATTTGCAGCATTGTCATGTAAGGATTTTACAAGTTTGCATTTTCAGATATTCCAAACATTGCACTTTATGATTTTACTGGAAGTTGAGATACGCCGTGGTATGGCTTTTATATTACAAAGAGTATAGAATACCATGAAAAAGCAAGTGGTTTCACGCTACTTTAAAAGAGTATTTTTTGAAATACAGGATTTCTGTGTCTGGGTTAAAAAGATGAGCAATGTCTAAGAAGTCGTATTTAAGTTTGTTCAATTAAAGCATATGTTATGCTGCATAACCAAACTTTTATTTTTTAACTTCAAGAGGTTAAATTGGTTGTCAATGCCATGTAACAGCAACAACTTCTATTCACAGTGTGTTAGAACAGCACAAACTGACAAAAGAACAGTGGGAAGAAAGAATACAGAACTGGCATGAAGAACATAGGGGAATGTTAAGGTAATTATGTAAAAAATGTTCTCAGACCTCTAAGCTTGTTTTCTTTATTGTTGCTAGGATGGGAGGCAGCATATTTGTTTGGAAACTACTTGCTTTTATTCTGACCAGGGTAGAGGTTTATCAAAACTTCCATGAAAGCTTCAGTGAGGGTTGAGTTTCCAGTTAGCAGTAATCATGTAGGTAAACCAGTAATCTAAGGTTGTCAACTGCCTTTGTCCACAGTTGCTTACCTCTAAAATATATTTACTATTCCCTTAGCTCATGGGGTGAAAAGACCAAGTGTGATGGTTGGACTGTACTTGAGTATTAGAGTGTAGAGCTCTAAAAGTATCTGAGTCAAGGGATCCATGAATTTCAAAGAGGCATTTAATTCCCAACTAAATTTTACACTAGTTATTCTGCAGTCCCCTTATTGTTACAATGTACTTTTGATTTGTCTACATTATGACATTTTTTTCTTCTTTCATCAGGGAAGATTCTATGATGGAATACCTTAAGATAGCACAAGACTTGGAAATGTATGGAGTCAACTATTTTGAAATAAAGAATAAAAAAGGAACTGAGTTGTGGCTAGGAGTTGATGCTTTAGGTCTGAATATTTATGAGCATGATGATAAGTAAGTGGCTAATACTCGTTTTGCAGTTCTGTCCTAGGTGATCCTATCTGAGATTATACAAAACCCACCTAATTGCATGTTCAGTAAGTTCTAGCAAAACAGGTTCTCAAAGACCTTCTAATTTATGTAAAAGATAGAAAAAGAGAGATAGATGTTAACTGCCAGAGTATTTGAATTTTTAAAGTTTAAATAGGGATGCAAGGAAGAGCAGTTCTGTGAAACCCTAAATTTACATTGCTTAATATGGATGTATGATAGCTAGACCATCTTTATATGGTTTCTTTCTGTACTTTTCACTCCCTCAAGACTTCCTCTTCTGTCAGTTTGAAAAGGATATTGAGAAGCTGAGCAACATATTTAATGAGAAATATTTTGTAAGAGCAAAGACTAGGATTATAGTTGTTAGAGCATTAAAAACTTAAAGTGAAAGCTTTTAGACATCAAAGGAAACAGATGAATCTTGTGGCCTGATAAAGAGATGAAATACTCAGTTCTGCTTGAAGAGGGATAAAGCTGAAATGTGCAATACTTGAAGAATCTGAAAACAGAACAGACATTGTTTCTTTCCAAACACTTGTTAGTAGTATCTGATGTCAACGGTCTTTTCATAGTGATTTGAAGTTAAACACGATGTGTCCAACACCAGCTGTCAACTGAACTGAACCTTAATGCTCTTTGATGAATATACTCTGTAACAACATTCTGTAAGCCTTAATTGCCATTAGATGGCAATATAACTCCTGAGAGAAGGAAATACTCGGAGAATGATCAGATCAGATTGAATGATCAACAAATTTTTTAAATTCTTTAACTCCTGGTAGTTAGCAATCAAATGTGTAAACAAAAAAATTGTCTACCAAAATATGCTTGAACTGTTGTTATTTTGTAAATTAAGTGTGATATTGAAAATAGTGCAGAGTTAAGACTTAGTGGACACAAATTGCATATCTTTGCTGCTTCTGATGAGAACTTTTTCTCTTTTGAAGGCTGACACCTAAGATTGGTTTTCCTTGGAGTGAAATAAGAAACATCTCTTTTAATGACAAAAAATTTGTCATTAAGCCAATTGACAAAAAGGCTCCAGTAAGTAGTGTGTAGAATAGCATGCCTTTGTATATAAAGAGACTTAAGCCTGCAGGAACTTGCTCTGATGTTATGGCATTGAGTGAATATTTTTTGACATGTACTATTCTTACAGTTAGAACAGTCAGTAATCAAAAGGAAATTTTTATTTTGAAGTATGGTATGTTTATTTCTTCTCATTCTCACTGATACCCTTTAAGATTATTTTTTTTATATAATTTAAATCAACTAATGTTTTGTCGTGTGTTGAAAAGCCACAGTGTAAGATGCTAAATTCTCTGGCCTCTTCCCCTCTGGGTTTTTTTTGTATTACAGCAGCATATTTCCTGAGAATTTTCTAGGTCAAAACTTTTCAGAAATAGAGTAGAAAATAGTCTCACTTTTTTAGAAGTTTAAATAATTGTATGTAAACTAGCTAACCTCTATGTGGAGGAATCCAGGTGTAATTTTGAATTTATCTTGCAAGTTCCTGACAGTAACTGGATTTGTGGCTTATGGTGTTGGATTGCTCAGAGGGTGAATGTCAAAATGCTTGTAAGTTTAATTTACAAATGCAAGCATGCAGTAATGCTTTGAGTCTTGTCACAACTGTATTTTTAGATTAATGGATCTGCTGCAATTATTTTTCTAGGATTTTGTTTTTTATGCGCCCCGCCTGAGAATTAACAAGCGAATTTTGGCACTGTGTATGGGAAACCATGAATTGTACATGAGAAGGAGGAAACCTGATACAATTGAAGTGCAACAGATGAAGGCCCAAGCTAGAGAGGAGAAACATCAGAAACAATTGGAAAGGTAATTAACAAACTTCCATGAAACAGAAAAAAAATTCTTCTACCCTTTTAAGTAGACTAAGCCATAGAATATGAGACATCTTGGCATTCTAGAAGAGAGCTGCTTTTCTTTCTGTAATATATAAGCAGGCTTGTGCATTGGCATGGCTCACCGCTCTTAGTAGAAAGCAGTATCTTTTTTGAGCCTTCAGCATAGTAATAGTAGCTGGACCGTTGTTTCTCATTATGTTTTTGTGAAACAGTCTTAGCTCTCTGTTGCTTG
>JAVSBS010007052.1:30749-44172 GCA_033124195.1 Coracias cyanogaster | reverse complement strand
GGTCCATGTTTACATTTTTTTTGCTAAAAAAAAAAAAAAAAAAAATCTCAATCCCCCCCAATTTACTTAAACATACTTTCACTTTAACTGTAGTTTGAAATCTTTCTTTCGGCACTACTTGGCCATTGTCTGGTTATAGTTTGATTCAGTCATTTATAAGGATCACCCAAATGAGAAGGACATGTTGAAAAATATAATCGTGCCATGTTTATTGTAATTGAAGCTAAAGGTTATTGTGCCTGTCTGTTGCTCAGATCAGCAATATGAAGATGGAGCGTGAGAAGGCACTAGAACACAAACAGAGAATGTCCAGGATGATGGAGGACAAGGAGAACTTTCTGTCCAAAATTAAAGAAGCTCGAAGCTTCATCTATGAGGTAATTTGTTTTTTTCTCTATGGTATTTTGAAACAGAAACTTGGCAGTTCTTGCACTGTAAACCGGATTTAAAGCATTTAAGATTATGTGCTTCTCTGCTAGCTGAGTAAACTGAAAAAATAGGTTACCAGCATCCTTAGAGTAGAATTTAATCTGTTTGAGGTTAAAAAACTGTTTTTATTATATTTTTTTTCAGGGCACAATTAGAAAATGAGAAGAAGAAAAGGGAGATAGCAGAAAAGGAAAAGGAAAGAATAGAGCGTGAAAAGGAAGAATTAATGGAACGCTTAAGACAAATAGAGGAACAAACAATGAAAGCGCAGAAAGGTGAGCTCTTACTGGTCCCGGATTTCTTATATCTGATGGTAGGGTTTAGTTCAGTTTCCCAGTTCTCTTGGTATGTGTTTGTTTTTTGTTGCTTTCTTAGTTTTGTTGTTTGTTTTATTTTAAAGCTATTTTAGTAATAATAGCAAGAATTTAGTGGTGTAGTATTTAAGAGTTTCTATCTCAGAGTCAAGAGTTAAAAGTTAATGTGTGTGTATATGTGTATTTGTAATATAAACCGAATTCCTAACACAGCAAAAGTTTCAATTTTCTTCAATAAAAAGGAAATTAATATATGCACACTTCAACTCAGAATTATTAAATACTTAAAGTGCTGGAAACCTGGAGTTGGAATGAGCAGGGAAATAACAGAGGAAGGTTCAAAGTACTTCCTCTAGGATTTTGTTGAATTTAGCTTTTCATTTGGAAATTTCTTGTTCCTTCATTTTCTTATTCCCTTGTAAGATTTGAGAATTTCAAATTTTAAATCTTGTCAGATTTTACTGAATAAACGTAGTTTCACCAATCACAATTCTTTGTGTTGAACCACCCCGTAGAGTCTCTACCTCCACTACTTCCCAGTCCCTCCTCTCCATATTATTTTTTTGCTTCAGGTTTGGTTCATGTTCGTAAAAGTTTTGTTCCTCTCTTCTGTTCATAACTGTTCGATTCAGGCTGTTGGCTCCAGCTCTACCCCCACATTTTTCAGTCTTTCAATGCAGAACAGGTTGGACACATCCAGACAGGTAACACATGAACTGTGCCTTGGAATTGTTCAAGGGAGAGCTATTTTGCCCAGGAAAAAACAGTGTCAGGGTGATTCTAAAGGTTTAACAATGTACATTTTCTCATAACTTTTGTAAGCAATATAGCCCGATTTCTGATGCGTACTAAATAACGTTCATGTGTTGCTGGTCTTTTTAGCCTTCTATTCATATATGGAAAAGTGCTTATATAAATGATGTCTGCGTTCTGTAGTTGGCTTGGTAGTTAAGTGTTTTCCATCTTCACAGGAATACTTTGAGTAGCGTTTTTAAATATTTATGCATTTTATTTAATTTTCCAAGTGCTGTATTTGTACAACTCCACATACTTGCGATGCTGTTCATTTAATTTTATAACTGAAGTAGCAGGCCTGGGAAACCAACTGAAGAATATTATTTACATGAGACCTACTTAAAACTGCAAGTGCAAAGATTAAGCATGTGTCAACGTACCTGGAGAGATGCTTTTTTAGTATTGAAGTATATAGTGAAGGGCAAATGGATTGGTCCAATAACTGAGCTGCTGATTTCTGGTGAAGGAATCTATGGCAGCTATGGCTAGACAAAAACACAGGGGAAAATTTATCATTAGAATCAGCAAGGAGCCTCAGGAAGACTTCTTTTCATAGTTGGTTCATTTTACACATCAGAGGAGTGTATTTTGTCTGTGCAAATCTTACCTTGCTGTACTGGTAGATTATTACTTCTTCTTATTTCACTTGGAGTTCTGCCCTTTACATTAAAATATTTTGCTAACCAGGCAGCCAGACAGCTATTAGCCCTCCCTTGGTTTAAAATTTTCTTGTTAGCACCTTCTTGGCTCTGTTCTATGGAAAATTTTTCTGACCCTTCCAATGGGTCTTAGCTCATTTTGCTGGAGGCACACACCTAAATTGTCTGTGGCAATTAAGGAATCTTTGTCAGGCATTTCAATAGAGTAGAAGAGCTTTTTTTTTTTTACTGTAAAAGAGTATGATTTAATGTATAGAATGATCTCCTCAGTAGTAGGAGTGAGGGTGTACGTGCCTGTATATGTACATATATTTGTGTGTTTAGTTTTGTCAGCGTGGTGATAATTTTCTGAAACACTGGGCTGTGAGAACTGTTAGGTGAGATGAAGTATGTCCCAGGTATTTCTCAAAGAGGGGAGGGAGAAGAAACGGGGATCATAGCTTCAGGTGACATCCACAACAGCTGCTCTTAGCTTGAGGCAGCTTTGTAAATCTTTGTCAGCTTTCTACGTTACTCTATTCTGAGCATGTTACAGCTGTTACTTGTGTTACACGTTAGGAAGAGCTAGGTAGTGATTGCTTGTCTGCAAACTTTCCTTTCGGCAGAGCTAGAGGAGCAGACTCGAAGAGCTCTAGAACTGGATCAAGAACGAAAGCGTGCAAAAGAGGAAGCAGAGCGCCTGGAAAAAGAGCGTCGAGCAGCTGAAGAAGCTAAAGCTGCTCTAGCCAAGCAGGCAGCTGATCAAATGAAGAACCAGGAGCAGCTAGTAAGAAGCTTTAATCCTATTTTGAAACAAATTGAAAAAGATAGTTGAAAATTTCACCTATATTCTTAGTTATATCTGTCTTATCAAGTGGACAAGTATGTTGAAACACAGATAAAATGTGAAATACCATTACAGATGTAATGTTTTTAGAAAACTACATTAGATTTACCAGTACTTGTGAGAAGGAAAGAAAACTCTGGAGCTGTAGGAAATTGAATGACGAAGTAGATGTTTCAGCTGACAACACTCACAGCATTCTCTTTCTAATAATGTCAGGCTTATCCAGCTGAGAATAAGAGTAGCTTCCTTCTGCAGTCCACTGGGAAGCCTGTTCTCTGAGGCAGGCCTGTTCTGAAGCTTGATGGTGGTGGTGGTGGGATTTGTTGGGTATATTTTCCCTTCTGTTTCCATCATTTACATTCTCACATTCTGTACTAGACTACTTCTAATTCCAGATTTGTGCATAATAACTGAGAAAGGCATGAAAATATTAGAAGAAATAATTTCTCAACTCTAAAACCAGCTTTTGATCTTCTGTAAACAGCACGCAATTCTGAAGGCAAGATTTATCTTAATAGTACTGAGATTACAATCTAGAATTATAATCTTAGTGGTGGAACCATTAAAGTTATATTAAACTGATACAGCCCCAAATGCTTATTTGTAACTACAGCTTGCTCTTTCCCAGCAATCTTTGGAAGTGCACAAGATAATTTTTTTTTTTTTTTTTCTGGACTTACTTCCATCAGGCAAGGGTATTGATTCATTCCCTCTGTCATGTATGTTTAAAATTTCTGTTTTTAGCAGAGAAGTGATGGATGGTTAACTACCTCTTTTCAAGCTGGATCACAGAAAAGGCTCTACTTTCTTCAACTGAAGATTCAAAATGATACCAAATTAAAATTTCTACTTCATTTTGTTTATTTCAGGCAGCAGAACTTGCTGAATTCACTGCCAAGATTGCACTTCTAGAGGAGGCCAAGAAAAAGAAAGAAGAGGAAGCCTCAGAATGGCAGCACAAAGTAATGAGCTCAGGCTGTGTGAAGTCAGAACTTCAAAGAAACAGAGGGAGATGAGAGTGGAAATCTACCTGGAAGTCCATGGGGTTGAATCTCTGTCTTTCCCTTAGGCTTCAGAAAAGCTTTTCTTAAAGGTTTTTGTTCTCCAGCCTACTGAAGCCAACCTATAATTCTATTGAACTCATTTCTTAATATTAAATAGTCACGAGGAGGAGGGGGGGGAATTCTCATCACAAAGGTATGATTGAAGATTTGAAATTACTTCCTTACGTACGGTGGAGAACTAGACTGGAACTTCATGTTGGAAAAGAACACCTCAGGAGGGGGGTGTGTAAAATCATGAGTGGTGGCGAAAAGATGAAACAGAACAATAACAAAGGCACATCAAATGCAACTGGACAATAGTTTAAAGCAAAATAGTATTTCTTCACAAAATCTTTAGCTATGGGGTGTGAATACCAATTTGTGTGCAGGAGCTCAAAAAGCAATCGAAAAATTCTTCCAAGTTCTGGTTGAATACCAGGAAATTTCAAGACACCACCTTTCATTTAGGAAATTCCTGAGCCTCAGATTTCAGGAGGCTAGGGAAGTTGGAAGGCAATCAATAGGATTGCCCTGTTTGCTCACTCTTCTCTTGTCTACTGCTAGAAGTAGCTGTACTCTGCTACAGCTGGTTTTGAGCCATCTTTTTTACTCTGCATTCCTATTTGACACTTGTCAGCATATAAGCTAGTTGTCATGTCACTTATAAAGGACAGTTCCTGTGTGTCTGAAAACCTTTTAAATACTTATTTTTATTTTCCTGACTATTTATAAGTAATTTTAAAGGATACTAAGGTTTGTTTACTATATTTAGGCTTTTGCAGCCCAAGAGGACTTGGAAAAGACCAAAGAAGAACTGAAGTCTGTGATGTCTGCTCCTCCACCACCTCCTCCCCCACCAGTTATTCCTCCAACCGAGAATGAACACGATGAACATGATGAGAACAATGCTGAAGCCAGTGCAGAACTGTCTTCTGATGGTGTCATGAATCACAGGAGTGAGGAAGAGCGAGTAACAGAAACGCAGAAGAATGAACGTGTTAAGAAACAGCTCCAGGTAATGAAGATTTGCAGTTGCATCAACATAATTCAGGCTTTGGTTTTTCATTCTTTATTTATCAAATATCTTACTCAAATTATGGTGTACCAAGGAAACTGCCTATTTATCATTTACTGGGCTTATTACTAATTTACCAACCAATATCATTCATAGTGTTCTACAAGCGGAATAGACAGAAAGACTGGATGTAAGATTGTGCTTTTGAGCTTAAAAGTAGTAGTATGTTTTTGCATTGGCCAGTAGACGTTTCTAATAATTGTATAATGTCCAGGACACTGAATGTTAAAACATAATGCTTTCCTTTTCTCAATACTGAAATTCATTAAGTGGTATGAAGAGATGCTTGCTTAATAGTATTTGTGTTTATTTGCAGTCATTCGTAGATGTTGTAAATGCAAAAACTGAATGATGCCCATTTTGGGTTAATCTTATTTCCTTGAAATGGAGTGTTTCCTCCTAGACTAGTCTTACCCCTCAGTGTAATAATAATCTATGCTAGTGGTAACCCTTTGCCTTGTTATGAAATGTCTGTTTGGGAAGGAAATAAAAGAAACGTAAAGCTGCTTCTTTTGCTGGCAGCAATATCTTAGTAGCATTTACCTATACTATCCTTTCTGCTTGGCTAATTACTAAACAGGATCAGGGAAATAAACGAGCTATATTTAGTCAAGCAAAAATTGAAAAGTAAGGTCATTTTTCCACTTTATTCTGCTGGTCCCTTTCTTGTTGGATGCTACAGTGTGAGGCCTTTTATTTGTTTGTTTGATGCCTAAAGTTATGTACAGACTCCTCTGCTCTCCTCTTTCCATCTGCAGTCTTTCTGATAGACCTCACAACCTGAGTTGCTGAACAGCAGAACAAACATTTCCTAGGCTGGCATTCAAGAAATGCTTATCCAAGTTGCAAAATAGTTGTTATCAGAAATTCCAGACTTACTAGAGGATTAGTCAAAGCACTTAAATGCAAATATTTTATTCAACAGGCTTTAAGTTCTGAGTTGGCTCAAGCCAGAGATGAAACCAAGAAAACACAAAATGATGTCCTTCATGCTGAGAATGTTAAAGCAGGCCGTGATAAGTACAAGACTCTTCGACAAATCCGACAAGGCAATACAAAGCAGCGTATTGATGAGTTTGAAGCAATGTGAGAGCTGTTATTTTGCATACATGTTCCTCGTAAAGCTGAACCACCAACAGAGAAAAAAAGCAGGCCTTTGCAGATTTGATGGATTGATTGCACCCCACTTTGCCAAAGCACTTAATACCAGCTTGACTACAGTGGTTAGAAGACAAATTTAGGGGAAGCTATTCAACAGTAAGGCACTCTGTCATCCCTAGTTTTTTGGGGGGTGGGGGTGTGGATAATGATAGCAGGTTTTTTCCCCATTGTTTTTTCAATTTCATTGTTTCGTACTTTTTAAATTTTTCTTTGGAAACTGATGTGAAGTATATAATGACTGACAAGTGTATATAGTGCTTAAACATTAGGAAATAGAAGGAAGAATGGAACTGAACCTAAACTGGATAGGTACTAATTTCAGTAGGAAGTTTGAAATTACATTTTTCAGTGTAACTATACCATTAAGAGTTTGATATTGCTGACCTTCAGTTTTGTTGTTGGGTTTTTTCCCCCCCCAAGTGAAATTCTTTGGTGTTTCATGCCCTGTCATCATTGATGGTTTTCTTTGCCTACCTGTTCACAAAGGTCTGGATGGCAGGTGGTAGTTCCAGGAAATATTTTTAAATGGAACGCTACCTGTGGGCAGCAGATGGCTGCTAATAGGCTTGAATAAATGTTGCTTTTCCTAGGTGATTCTTTTAGATGTGCAAAATGTTCTAATGCAGCAAAGAAAAAAAAATAATACAAAGCTTCATGTGCTATTTGCTTGTAATTATTTTATTTGCAGTAGGGAGACCTGGACCTTTCTGGCAAGGGAGCATATGAAAACATCAGTCCCAGGGAGGGGACAGTATCCTACCTCACTACTATGTACATGATGACTGGTCCTTCAAACACCATGAAAAAAACTTTAAGTTGACTGTCACTGTGCAGTGATACCATAGACCGCTAGGAGCCCTTACTCCTATGATTTTGTTTTATTTTAAGATGGATTTATAAGGCTAAATACTGTCTAACTGCCTTCTGTTGAGTTTAAATTGTAAAAGCATCTTGCATGTTTTGAAGCCGTAACCTGTCACTGGTATACTATCTCCTGGGAGGGGTGTAGAATGTGTGTCAGTTAGTTTGGTTTTGGGTTTCCAAATACAAAATGAGAGTTTCCAGAATTGGAGTAAAAGTGTTTGTAGCTTCAGTTTTTGATGAAGCTAGTATTGCAATTGTCACACGTGACGTCAGATCATTAAGTCCTTTTCCTCTTGAAAAGGAGACCTGTGTTTTTGAGAAATTTGCTTAGAAATTAAACTTTAGAAATCATTTTACAGTTAATGTGGACTGAAGTTATTTCTTCTGTCATACTACCCCTAGTAAATACCTACAGTGGAAGAACCCTGCTTTCTCTGAGGATGGTTCAGCTCTTTTCTGTTTGATATTATGCACTCATAAATTTACACTTATCTATTAAAATTTGCCATTTTATTAAACATTTTTTTTCATGCACAATAGGTTTAAATTTCTTATGAACAGTCCAACTAAGTTGTTTTTTTATTATTATTTTGCGGAGTTAAAGGTTGGCTATGTGGGGTGACATCATGAAAATAAAGGTACATTAATATATTTTTGGTTTGTGGGGCTAAACATATCTGACCTTGAAGACTGATGTGCAGATGGGGCTGTGCACATGCTTCAAAATGCTGCTCGGTGGAAGTTGGTATTTCTGCTTGCGGTGCATTGTAAGATCAGTTTTTATTCCACAGGCTTCGTACACTGAAGCTGAAGGGAAGTTCTGAAGTATTCAGTTTGCCACAGCAGGTGAAATACCGCGCTTCCAGTGAGTTTCCATTTTTCCCTGAGAAGTGTGCACTAACACTGGTACACCAGTTTCAGTGTTGGGAAAAAATACCAGTGAAGTTTGCTGTTCATAAATCTACAATATATAGAGTAGGGCTAAATGGATTAGATCCATTTATAAAGCTGTGTGATTTTATTTTTTTTCTAAACAACCAAGAACAACCATTTGTAATACGGATTTTCACAATGAACAAAGTGGTAATAGCTGCTGTCACCAGCAGTTGGGAACACTTACTGGTGCAGAAATACTAAGAATTCTTTTAATGATTACTTGGTGAAGTAATTTTCCATATGCTTTTTCCTTTAGCATCATGTTTTGTGTTGTACAATTAAGCTACAATTACATCTACTATTTTGGATAACATTCATTGGTTAACAATAAAGAGATACAGTTAATTTCTCTGAGGTCCATTGTTGTTATTTAATGCCCTTTATTTCTGACAGCTTTACTGAATGCGCTGTAATAGCCATTTTCTAGAGCAGCGTAAAAAGTTTGATCATCTTTTGTTTCACACGCTGGTCAAAATGAAATAAAAAGAAAAAAAAAATTCAAATTGTATCCCTAGAGAACAGTACTCTTAAATTACCACATCCAGTTGGGAGGAAGCACTGGTGATTGTTAATTCAAAACAGGATGTGATTCATCAGAGCAAATTGGCTCTCTTGAGAATGGAGGGTAATTTGGCCACATAAGAGCTCTATGGGTAATGTAAGAACTTTCAATCACTGCCTACGTATTGCTTAGCCCCAGGTTAAGTGAAATTTAGTTTAATAGGTCAATGTCTTAAGCACTGAGGAACTTTGATGTGTTTTTTTGATGCTGCACATTATAGTGGACAGTGCTGTCAAATACACGCATGGCCCTATGTGTTGGATAATGGCAGGTTTATGGGCTTTTTCACCTGTGTAATACACTTCAAGAAGGCAGGAACAGTCTCAAATAAATAAATATACAAATTAGTCTGCTGAACAGCTCTCACATAAGTTAGACCTCCTCTCAAATGACATACCATTCTATCTTGTATTTGTTTGGCCTTGCACTCAGCACAAGCACGTGAACGTTTTTGGTGCTCCATATGGCAGAATTGCTGTGATTAATTAAAATGTGTGTAGTTGATACTTTTAACCCTGCATATTTCTAGTTTCATACTTCTGTCTTCTTGGACCCCCTCCTGCTGAAGCATTAGATTTGAGGTTTCTCCCTTGTTAGAGAGCTGCTGCATAGGTATGTAACTTCAGAATATTGTGCTTGAAAGGGAAGGTAAGTGCTTTGAAAGGCTTTTTTAAAACTACACTCTTGAGGTAGAGAGAAAAGGATACAAAGTAGTGCCACAACTTTTTACAGGCCAGACTAATACAGTCACCCAGAATGCCTCCATGTGAAAGAAGATACTCTTGTCTTCTTGAAGTAGTCCCCTCTGCACATCAAAACCTACATTTTTCTGTTGGCTGTACTTTTTGAGTAGGTGTTTCTTGTATACTCTGTTTATCCAAAACAGAACAAATCTGCCTTTTAAAACCCAATTTGAAAAGCATTATTGTGCTTTTGCCCCTTTCTTAAAATACGTTCTCTAGGGCTGTTCACGTTACCTGCTTCAGCACCTATGAGAGAAAAAACGAGGTTCTAAATGAAATAGTTAAAACTTCTGAGGAGAAAGTACCTCAAGTATGTTTTCTTATTTTAAAGAAAATACAGAGATTAAAACAATTAGTTAAAACCTCTGGCTTTTGAAAAGGATTTTATGCAAGCATTTTCCACATCTGTTCCCATGTGGATAATCTAAAACGTTGTTCTCCCCGGGATAACAGGTTAGTTTGAAGAATCAGAGAGTCTAACAAAGATGATGTACCCCAGTTGGATGAGGTTGTCGATGCTAGTGTTCACAGATGTACCTTCTGCGTCAAAATATCAATGCAAGAAAATTGAAAGCTTTCTTACAAAAGGCTGAAGTTTACTTAATAAAAGCTGTCTCATACATGTATCTTGGCTGGGTGCTAAGATTTTCCTGGAAAATGTAGTGAGTGTCAGTGGATCAGCATAGAAACTGTGGTCATTTCTTTGACTCTCTCTGAGCATATTTTATTGTTTGTGCTTAAAAACAAAGTTCCTGGACCTGGCCAAAATGAACCCTGGCTGGTCTGCAGGGTGGGTGGCTAGGAGATGGTTCTGCTGGTGAGCACCTGTCTGGCAGTGTATTCCTCTGCTGTGCCCCAGAGCAGGCCAGCGCGGTGCCTTTCCTCCCCAACCAATTGGTCTGCAAGCATGCAAGTTTTACACAACTTGCCCTTTTTCCCCGTCTGGGGACCCAGTCAGGAGCAAAGAGTAGCTCAGGGCTGGAAGGGATGGTGTAACGGTGAAGAATAACAGTAGAGGTCTGTAAGAAAACAAAACCCCAAACACAGATGTGGTGAGCTAGAATCCTTTGCTGGCTTGTTTATTCACTTGTGCTGAGGACTCCTTTCCAGTGAACTGTTGCAGCATCCCTGAGGTCACTGCGTGTGACCAGTAATTTGATTAGCAAATTCAGCAGCCAGTTTGTTGGAGGGAGTTGCACTTTCCATTTCACCGAGCTGAGCCCAGATCTGTAGGCATAGGATGTTTATCTGATTTTGTTTTGATTCATGGGGTCTGTCATTTGTGTTCACTTTACTAGCTGTAGACTCTTAAGTTGATAAACTGCTGCTTTGGAGGGCAGTTGGAGGAACTTTGACTTGTTTTGCCTTCTCCTTTCCATACAAAGAGATTGCTGACATATCAAATGTATATGTGGACTCACCAAAGCTCAGAAAGCCTCTCCCCAAAACTCCAATCCCAAACCATCAAATTTCTTCAAGAGAAGAGACCCCAAGATTGGCAGCAGTGCCTCCGATATTCCAGATCTTCGAGAGGAGATCGATTATGCCCACATAGCTCATAGTTTAGGGAAAGCCACAGTTAGCAAGGGGAAATGGGGCATTTTGAATTGCTGAGATTCCGTTAGGTGTTTATATTGGCTTTTGTAAATAATGTGTCAGAGTATTTCTGTTCACAGCAGTAGGATTTAGGCAGCAGAAGAAATGTGGAGAGATGGAAGTGCACATCGAAGGAGGCAGCGTGGTTGGTGCAAATATTCCTAATGCACTTGTGTGCAGGAGTTAGTGTTTCCTGTGCTCTGGATAAGTGGATCAGGTGAAAAGAAACCAAGCTCAGAGGTAGGACAATTGCATTCCCTTTTTTTTTTTTTTTTTTTAATGGTTTGGGTCTTTTGTTTGCTTTTAAACTGCCTTATTTACGTGAGAGGAGTTGCCATTATCTGAATATTTAGCTGAAGGCTTTTAGAAAGCCTGCTGTCCTGCACTAAAAGGTCTTGGAGTTCTTAAGGCCGTGATGAACCAGACTGGGCTCTCTATTACAGCTTGCTAGATTTCAGCAGAAGGCATCCTCTGCAGTCTGCTAACTTTGCCTTAGAGCGTTTCTGCATTGACAAGATCAGAGCTGTGTACGTGCATGGTTCTAGCTGCCCCTCTGCTTGTTCCAGCAACGCAAAACCCACGTGTACCCGTGGGAAACAGAAAGCGCACGACAGGCTCCCTGACCACAGGCTGAACGGAGTGGGATCTCCTGTCAGCTCTACAGCTCCCTGTGGCCTTAGCTTTCACACTTCGTATTCACCCTTTATTTCTTCATTAAACTTGATACATTGTTTAACTTCTTAATCTGTAACTTCAATAATATTCTATTAAACTGAGATTCCAGTAAATGGTTGACTACTGTCAGGTATTTTCTTAAAACATACTATTCTGATGACTTGGAATACTCATACTTTACTTTTATTTAAGCAGCACTTCCTATTAATTAATAATCTCTGTGAATATCGTAATTGCAGTTGTATGGCCAGAAAGAGATTCATTTGCATTGGGGCTGAGGCTGAAAACTTTTCTGCCAAGTGCAGTTCAGTCTTCAACAAAGGAAGCTGAGAACACACAGGTAGCATCCAGCATACACAGACCAGTTGATCCTGCTGCTGGCTTTATCATTGGGACCAAATTAGTTTGTTTGAGTGAGCTGATTCACTGCTTAGGGATTTGGGACAGGCCATCAAGCTTGTTCACACATCACAAAAAATTCTGAAAATAAGAAATCCTCCTCTCATTAATCAGCACTTCTGGTCTGCTTCCTGTCCTTGATAGCTTTTCTTCAGTTTAATCAATTTTTTCAATTCTTTGATCTCTTCTCTTGTGAACAGTGTCTCAGGCGTCCATCTTGCTGCTTGGTGCCAGCTGTTGTACTTCTCTGTACCATTTGAAAATGCAGTTCTTCTTTCTTCTCTTGCATTTGGGATCTCACATTGTTCTTTTCAACAAAGCCTGCTAAGTCAAATTTAAATTTAGAACTATTACTGTTACTTCTTGGAACCATCTTTGGATTAATTTTGGTTACATGTTCTCTGATCAGGCATGTGTAATATGTGCCACCTTAAAGAAGAAATAGCTGGATTGAGTAGTTAATAATTGCTAGTAGCATTCTGGAGCACAGAAAATGTAAGAAAACAAGTGTGTTAATGCTGGCAGAAAACTGGGGAAGATCTGAAACAGGTTGTTTAGATCCATGAGGTTCAACTTTGAGCCTAACCCTAGCTACGCACACAAGGGAGCACACGGGAGAGAACTGTGCTTTCATTGTGTAGCTTCCCTGTCTGCCTGGACCACGCCACAAAAGCACTGGAATTGGATGGCTGTGCCCGCTCCAACAGCACAGCAGCCAGCACAGTTCCACGGTGCTGTGGCTCCTCCGCTTTCCTCCATAACAGTTGTCCTGGATGTAAAAACACTAAAAAGAAAGAAAGAAAAAAAAACAAAACCAAAAACACATGAAATAGTTGACTTTTTCCTGTGGAGTCTTATTTAAAAGAGCTGTGGTTATATTCCTGCCTGGCTTCAAACCTTGTCTGCAGATCACCCTGGTAAAAGCTGAACGCCTCTATAGCATAAGCACAGATGTCTTTGAGGAGTTAAGTATCCGGTGGCTCTTCAGCCCATCCTGACTATAGGAAGCAGTGGCAAGCGTGGGGGAAAAAGATCTCATACCTGTGCCTGTTCATTTCAGTATTGGACCATGAAAGTAAATTCTGGAGAACCTTGCTCTAGCAGTGGCTTCTGTACGCTTTGGGTGGCCCTTTTCACATGTGTTTCTTCCAGACTTTGAACTGGTTCTTATTTCTCACCTTGCTTTACTGGGGTTGTTTTGTTTTTATTTTTGTCCTTGCTAGTGTCGTGCCATTTATTTCATCTGAAGAACAGATTTCAGTTTAGATCATAGAATCATAGAATGTTAGGGGTTGGAAGGGACCTCTGGAGGTCATCAAGTCCAACCCCCCTGCCAAGCAGGACCA
>JAVSBS010007052.1:5087-30649 GCA_033124195.1 Coracias cyanogaster | reverse complement strand
AACAGGACTGGACCCAGCACTGATCCTTGGGGGACTCCACTAGTTACAGGTCTCCAGCCGGACTTGGCACCATTGATTACCACTCTGTGGGCTCTATTGTGTAGCCATTTCTTCAACGATCTCACTATCTGTTCTTCTACTTCACACTTCCTGCGCTTGCTCACAAGGATGTTATGGGAAACTGTGTCAAAATGCAACAATTTCTGTTGAAGACAATATTGCAACAACACTCTAGTAGGTTTTCATTTGATTCCCAGTGCTGCTGAATTGCCAGATGACCATTAGAGGAAGATGAACTGGTAGAGTTTTACTTGTATTGTGAACCCCAGCAGATGTTTAATCCTTTCAACTTCAAGACAACACATCTGCCAAGGCAGAGGCTTGTGGCGTATGCACCCACCCTGACAATGACCTGACAAAGACTGGGGCTTGCTACAGACCCAATACAGATAGGGGCTTTATGGCCATTAAAACCCCATTACTTTGTTTCAGGCCCTTACTTTGCCTTTGTCATGCCCCAGCTAATTAGACTTGTCCACAGTTCAGACACAATTGTAGTATAAATGGAACACCACCTGAGAGTGAAATTGAGTTGATCTTTTTGAAGCAGCATGTCTGTAATTGGAGACTCTCCTTTTGGATTGGGACACTGCCCAAGGGAACTTCCCGAGTTTGAGTAAGCCCTCACCCCCACCTTTAAAATATATACAATTTGTTTCACTACAATTCTGAAAGTACTTTTCAAGTAATTAATTTAAGCCCAAAAGAAAATTAAATATTTGTGTGCCTTACTCCTGTTAAAATAATTTCATCTTCAAGTTCATACATTTTCCTTGTTTACTTGTTTTTTCCCATGTGTGTCTCTTCCTGATTTGTATGAAATCCTGTGGCAACTTGAAGGGAGGCTGCTCTGTCAGGCCTGAATCTTCGTTGGAAATATGGAGATAGTAACATGTCATCGGTACAGATTCTTATCTTTAGCTATTCTGTGTATAATGCTGCTGCAGTTCTATTCTAAGGGAAGCATGGAAAATGGGCCAGGATATTCTCCCGTTTCTCCCTATGTAGCTTGATTTAGCAGAGTACAAATCTGCCACTGCCTCCAGATGACAAGAAAGACTGTGCAGTCCTTCACTAACTCAATACTTTTACCAGAATAACAAGCACAAACACATTAAGCATCTTAAGTAGGTGTTTTGTGGCAAACGTTTCATACTTAAAGGCCTGCCAAATCTCAAAGGCTTATTAGTCCATTGAGCTCTAGTGGTTCAGATGCTTTTACATTTAGGAGTTATAGGTAAGACATCATCTCCGTACTTCCTTTCATTCCTCTCACTATAAGAAACAGAACAGGAGAAGAAAGACTGTATAAACCTGCTAAAATACTGATCTTATTAAGAATCTGCTTCCTATTAAACTTCTATTCCATATATGTTAAAACTTATCTTAAATAGCATTTTTCAATGACAAAATGCTATCTTAAAAAGTACAGATTTGAGCGGAATGAAAATGTACTTTTAAAAATAAGTGTAGGAAGTGACCATCTGGAGATGCTCTCCAGAGGTCCCTTACTTGTTACTTATCATTCCTTTGCTTATTTTCCCATTTTGAGAGTTTTGGTCATGCAATCACAAAAAAAGATCATGTCTCATGTAGGTGAACTGTCCTGCACAGAAATGAAAAATGTCAATAGGGAATAACCACAGAAGTCTAAGAACACTCACAGATTGCATTTTATCTTATTTTTCCATGGGAACCATTCATAGCTAAATAATACTTTTGTAGAAACCTTCACTGGTTCACAGATAATGTTATCATAAAAATGGCTTACTTTGTCAAAATAACTCAATGGTATCTTACTTTATTATGCCTTCAATCATGAAAAGCTCCAAAGGCTGACTGTCAGGATTTACTCTACTTTTACTATATAAAGTCTTACGTATTTCAGATGGTTTGCATGGAACAAAAAAAAAAAAAAAAAGAAAAAGAAAAAAGTGCAAACCCAAACTTATGTCTACTAGTTTTAATTTATTCCCAACAGACCTCTATCATGAGATCAAATTTATTAACTGCTATATCTTTTCCTAAAAAATGGAAAAACCCCCAGAATTCAGGAATGTGAACAAAGGGCATATAATTGATGATTAGAAGAGCAGTAAAACTTCACTTGTCCTTTCCCGCTATCACTCTATAGAAACAGAACTGATACTATTTCACTGAATTTATCTACATGAATATGCCATATTGACATGCCTTTGACAGTCTAAAGTTTGGTGAAATAGAAATCTTGATGGTATTCTAAAATATGAGATATGAGATGATGCACAGCTTCTAAGTGTGAACCAGACCTAAGCGTACTCTTTAAATAATCTCAGTAAAGCCTTTGAAAAATTGTAAGCAACTTAGGACAGTAGGTCTCACTGTACTTTGCTTCACTGGTGGTGCTGTAACAGGCCCGTGTACAGACTGTCACTGAGAAGGTTTTATGTACTTGTAGAGCCTTTTGGGTTTGTTTTGCAAATAATATAAGACTTAATGTTTTAAATAGGCCATTCAGTTCAAATACTTGTGCCCACATAGTGAGTAATGGGCATACAAGGAAGCACAGGGTCATATTTCTTCCTTATTATTTTTGGTGTAAGCAAGATAGAGAAATTTTAACAGTATACGCTGTGTTCATTAAGGACTTAAGAGGATTAATACCATGAATTTTCTGAATGGTTATTTTGCACTGGTCTATACAGACAGCAACTGTACATATGCTTAATTAAATACGGGTTCTAATGTGATTTTATATAGTCAATAATCTACGCAAGTTCATGTTCAAGTGCTTCAGGTCTCCCAAAATTTAGGGTAGACTTCCTTTAGGAGGCATCCTTAAAAGGGCAAGTTAATGGCAGGAAAAACAGAAACCTGAGTTCTGGCTAATCATCCTCCTGCTCTCAATGACCATAGTTCATTCATTGCCTTGAACTATGATATCTATTCAGCAGTTAGAAATCTGCACAGAAATTTTTGCATTCTTTCCAATAACTTGCTACTAATGACCCCACGTCCCCACACCATAGTTACACTGTAGATACCTCTATTACTATAATACTTAAACTCAACATTTGTCCTTGAAAAAATCCAAGAATAACATTGCAAATGGATAAAAAAGTAATATCATTAAATTAAGTTTTGAATAACAGCCAAGAAAGATCTGAATAAATTTCCTCCTTTCCATGGCTGTAAGAGTTAGAGAAGTAGAAGAGTTAGTGTATCTTGATAAGCAAAACAGTTTATTATCTCTAATAGATGGCAGCAGTCAGCTGGCATTACAAAATAAAAAAATATCTTGTTTCAGAGATATTTATTACATTCATGCTTGATTTTTTATTCTTCAGACTGAAGGAATAATCCAAAACCTGTTTTAAAAAATAAGTGGATTCCCATTTCCTGCAGTGCATTTTATATCATGTCTTCAGTGAAAAATGTCACTGTAGAAATTAATACATATCTAAAATTCATAATTTTGTAGATTCAATGCGTTATATGGTATTGAGATGGGGTATTTTAATGTACTTCTTGGAGTTAACAATATGCATTTAGTGATTCTACATTGGACTTCGGTATGAGGTTCTCGAGCAATCTTAGGTTCAGGTTATTGACTTTTTTTTTAAAAAAAAGAATGGCACATGAATGGAACATTTCACTTCTAAATGTTGCAATTTGTCATTCTTAAAGTAAGTTAGAAGTCATGTCTGTCTTGTTCCTCCTGACATGGTTACTAATGTGTGAACGATCTAAAGGTTGCTTAGAAAAAAAGTTTTCTGCTAAAGTGAAACACGGGATTGAGATTTTGATGTTGCTATTTTGTGAACTTATTTATAGCTATAAAAACACAGAAATGTTAGGTGGTAAAAAAATGTATTTGTATGATGTTTAGGGAGTTCAATAGAAAAATAAGTCACATGCCCATATTTTAAACTGAAATTTAAAAATAGAATGGAGTCACTAAGAAGTTCCCCAAATCACGATTTTTATTTGTGTTTCGTTAAAATTTACTTCATTCAGATTTTCCTCATAATGCAATTAAAAAGAAACAAAAAACCCAACAAGTCCCACACCCCCAATATGGCTGGAACTGTCTTACTGAAAAAGTACTGTTTTTTTCTGACCTATGTATACTTCAGAATGAGATTAAATATGACCTAGTGATTCCACTAATTATAAGCAGGAGCACAGGGGACTAACTCTGTTGCACCATAAATGTCCACACACAGTCAGGTCAGGCTTATTGAAAGGTTCTGCCAAAAACACATACCGCATAAAAGAAAGGCAGGAGGAACCTTTGTGATGCTGAAGGCATATTTAGATTATCTTAAATACAAAGAACACCAAAGAGTACTGTGTCATGGATAAATTCAGGGTTGCACTCTGAATTCAGGCTCTTGCACCCTGAACAGAAGCACACCACTTGATGAGATAAAATCTAGAATTTATTTCTTAAGTGGGAGTAGTATAGTGGGTAGACAGTGATTTCTATTCTAAGGCTCCCTTTCTATGACACACATGCTCACAATAAATCGGGCCCTAGGACCTTTGGTTCAGTTCAAACCATCTGTAGACTCAGGCCAGACACTGACTTCTGACCAGACATTGTATCCAAGCACTGGCTGGAAGCCTGACTTCCATGCATAGTAGTTCCTTCTTGCATTCATCTTTCTTCACAGTGCTGGGACATCTATACATGTTTTCCCATACAGGAACTATTGTCTTCACTACTTACTGTTTTCTACCTTAAATGGCCTTTTTGGTCATGTCCTCCCAGGACAATCTGTTTGACTTCTTCATATCTAAAGCCACTAAAGTGTTGCTATCTGGGCTACTATCACTTTCCAATTTCTAAATTGTTAAAAGAGGTCAGATATTATCCAGAACTTTTGGTAAGCTTCCCCCAAAACAATTATCTGCCCTTCTTCATTTTCCCAGCACTTACTGGAAACATCTACTGAGTTAAAGCTGCAAAGATGTGGTCAAGGTTTCACTTATCTGAGCACTGCTTTTGTGTAGGCTTCAACCTATGACACACAGAGAGGAACTATGAAGTGTTTAATGTTTTATTAGTTTTCCTAGATATGATTATTTCATTTGTTAAATAAGAAAATTTAAACCTTATGACATCTACCTGTCCCTCAGGAATGGAATGCTTCAGTGCGGGTCCCTCACAGGCCACAAGTCCTGCCAGAAACCCTACTCCTGCATGGGCTCTTTTCCATGGGTCACAACTCCTGCCAGGACATGACTCTAGACTAAGCTCTCCACAAACTGCAGCCTTCTTCAGGCATATGCACCTGCTCCAGTGTGAGTTACTCCACAGGCTGAAGGGTAGATATCACCTTGGTCTTCTGTAGCCTGCAGGAAGACAGCCTGTGTCACCATGGTCTTCATCACAGGCTGCAGGAGAATCTCTGCTCCAGTGCCTGGAGCACCTCCTCCCCCACATTCTTCACTGATTTTAATGTCTGCAGGGCTATTTACTTCACATTTTCTCCCTTCTCTCTCTTAGCTGATGTGTAACGGTTTTTACCATTAAATATGTTATCACAGGTTCACCAAAATCACAGATTGACTCATTTTTGGAGAGTGGTGTATACATCACGGAGGCAGCTGTTTCTGTCTGACATGGGGAAAGCTCTTGATGTCTTTTCACAGAAGCCACCCCAGTAGGCTCCATCCCTGGTACCAAAACCTTGCCATGAACACAATAAAGTCATTTACTTTGCCTTACAAAGAAAAATTATGTATGCAGTCTAATGGTTTATGGTTTCTCATTAATAACACTGATAGTAACAACCATGCATATGGAAAATTTCTGAAAGCAACATGATGTGTAACTTGGGGTTTTGGGTTTTTATTTAATTGAAAAGCTCAACTGCACCTACACCTTCAGTACCTAAACAAGTGGAAGCATAGTGACTGGATCCCATAAACAAATAAATAATATCTAGAGTGCAAAGTGAGCTTTTGGTTGAAATGAGATATCTGAATCTAAAGTCATGAGGTAATAATAAAACTCCTGTATATCTGTTGTCTACCCCAGAGCTGCAAGAACTTTGTATGTGCCTTGCTTCCTTAAGTTCATATTTCCCAGGTCCTGGAATTGCAGAGTAAATACAGGACAAAATAAATCACATCCTAGAACAAGATTCAGTTGACTAAGCATGGACATCTAACAGGGCTTAGGGCTGAGATGCCCTAAGGTATTTCATCTGGCCTCCAGCAATTTTGCAGAAGGACATGGCTCTCTTCTTGGTCCAGTGTCCCATTTGTCAGGCTCATGTGAACGTCCTGAATGCCTTGGGTCATCTCAGATACCACTGCGTTACTTTGGGCAAATGAATAAATTCCCAGAAGCCTGACACATATAATTTAGATTTTCAGCTGCCTAAATATTTCAATAGTTCTATACTGATGTGTGTAAATATATTAAAGTTACAGAAGATGCAACATAGATGTTAACCAACTGTTTTAAAAATCATTATGTTTTATAAAACAGAATACATATGAAGATCATTTAAGTGTTTACCATGCTTAAGTAGTACTTTATTCCTAGAAGATATACCAGCTGTGGTAATTTTTATTATTTCTCTTATGTTCTTTTCCATAGCATCATAAAATTAATAAAAGAAAGATATTTTACAAGATCATCTGTCATGCAATCTTATCACTCCAGCTAAAATAGCTTTTTTATTGAAGTGTTTTCTTACAGTTTCTTTTTTTACACAGCCTCCCATATACCCACCATCCATTGTCTCTGGTTCATAGGATTTACACAGCTCACTGCTCTGTGAAGACTGTGTTGCTGAAGGCAAAGTATCCAAGAAAGATGTAAGCTTCAAATTAAAGTTCAAACTCCTTTAAAAAAGTACAGCAGCTCTACTTAGCTCTGGCAAGACCACACCTGGAGTACTGCTTCCAGTTCTGAGCTCCCTGGAGAGACATGAACATTCAGTGAGTCCAGCAAAAGTTCATGAAGATGCTCAAGTGATCATTTGTCTTATCAGGAGAGACTGAGGGAGTGTGACTGTTCAGCGTGAAGAAGAGAAGGCTCTGGTGGTGTCTCGTCAACATATAACTGAAGGGAGGGAACAAGGATGTTGGAGCCAGGTTCTTTTCCGTGGTGCCCAGTGACAGGGCCAGAGACAGTGGGCACAAAATGAAACACAGGAGGCTCCCTGGGAATATCAGGAAACAGTATTTTACTGAGGGTGGATGAGCACTGCCACAGGTTGCCCAGAAAGGAATCTTCCTTCTTGGGGACACTAAAAACCTGAAAGGACACAACTCATAACTTGCTTTACTTGACCCTGCTCTAAGTAGGGGATTTGGCTGAGTTGATCTCCAAAGGTGTTTTCCCACTTCAGCTGTTCTTTAGTTCTGTGAGAAAATTATACAACAGCACAGCAAAGAATGAAATGAAAATGGCTAAATAATCCTTATAGCCTAAACTCCGCCCTCTCCTGCCTTAGAATGTATTCACACACATATACTTATAAAATTACTGCTGTGTAAAACAATATTCACACTTTTATCTGTCTTATAATACATGTTAGAACATTTTTAATGATCTTGAAAAGATACTTAGTGACAAGTGAAGTTGAGTCAATACACCTATAAACTCAAGCTTTCTAAATGTTCTGTTGCAGTCATTGCCTGTCTCTTAATTTTTCTCTCTCTATGTAAAAAAAACCCCAACATATTTAAGACATGTAGAGAAGCTGTCTGTATATATAATGCATACATATATGTGAATATGTGAAAAGCTGCATGATTAAAAAGTAATGGTAATGAAAATTAATGGTAAGTAAACAGTAGGTAAATGAAAATTCTGTCTGAAAGATATTGTAACCTCAGAAGACAATTAGGTAAAATACAGTGTTAGGACAAAGTAGAATCTTTAACTAAAATCTAATTTCTATTAAACATAATATCACTGGTAAAAAAGTTAAAAAATTATACCTAGAGCAAATTGTTTTCTTAGCCTCGATTTTGAATGTTCCATGATGTTACAAAATACAAAGCAACATCATTTGGGAGTCTATTAAGAAAGTTCACAAGTTAGTGCTAGCGTCAGAAGATGCCCATAAAATCTTAGTGATTTTTCTAATGGTTGTTGTATATCACTCCTGACATGGTTTTATAGATATACACAACCAGATGGAAACTACTTTATCTAGTAGTGCAATACATTTCTAATTAAGTCTGAAAAAGTGCCTCCAAAGTTGATTTAGAGAGATTGTAAAAGCTAAGTGAAAAAGAATAGTATGTATTAAAACTACTTTAAAAGCACCTGGAGTTTTAATGAATAACTTTGCAGCTATACTGGACAAATATTGTATTTTAAAATGGAAATTCATCAATTATTACATAGATACTCCTCCTCTTCCCTTCCACCCCACCCCCAGTTATTTTATTGTTATAGAGTTAATTACTTAGAGCTAAATTCTATTTCGGTGGGATTTTTAAAAACTCTTTCATAGCCTGATTCTCAAAAGTCACTGTGAACAGATATAGGTTAAGACTGAGGGTTTTGAAAATGTTAATTACTTAATGAATTGTTAGGAAACTCACAATGAAACAGTGAAAGAAAACATCAATATGCCTATATTTTTTCTATATGAGAGAAGAAAAGCAAAGCAACTGGGAGCTGCAAGAGAGTCACTGTGTGGTCTGTATTAAATATCAAATGGCATACATGTTTGAGTTAATGTAATTAAACTTTAGCGTTGATTTCAATGTTCTGTCCTTTTCCACATGTACAAGACAGCAGCAGCTGTGAAAAACAGATCTAAAGGATTTCTGAAGCTAGACACAGTTTCTGCACTATAGAAAGTGGATAAAATTTTATCTGTGATATTATCAAATTTCAGGAAGAAGATATTCCTTCAGTTTTCTAATTTTATATTGAGGAGGAATTTCAGTGGTTGTCAATCCTCTGTTTAAGAGAATGGTCATAATCTTTACTCCAGTCAATAATTATCAGTAGTATGAATGCCTGAATAATACAATATCAGAAAATAAGATCATTTCTTCCAGCTTGTACTGATAATAGTAATATTGAAATAATGCTTAGATATCTCAGTATGGAATTGGTCCAGTGTATTTAGTACAAAGTATATGTGTGAAATAAAGAGAAAGAGACCATTCTTATAACTTAAATATATGAGAAGCTGAGAGGAGATACTCTAAGAGCAAAAATCTAGTGGGACCTAAACATCCAAATGCAACAGGGAACATAATTTGTAGCAGATATTATCAAACGCAGATTGTTAAAGTCAGCTCAAGTCTTTTCAGCACTGCAGAGAAATATTAAATTCGCTACCATTAAAATGTAGGGAACTATGTCTGGGCTGTTTTTTTCTATAGAAAAGCCCTGGAAGAGGGGATCAAACCTGAAGAGCTGGTACTCGTTGTTCCAGCTGCTCTGCAGGGTGGAGTGGGTGTTTCTTTAGAGCTGAGTGACACATTTGTTTGCAGATACCATCTCATACTTTTCATTGATGGAAGCAATGGGCCCATGTGAACCTGATGAGGTTAACAAGGCCAAGTGCAAGGTCCTGCACTTAGGTTGGGACAACCCTCACTATCAATACAGGCGGGGGGATGATGTGATAGAAAGAAGCCCTGTATTCTTCAAACCAGAAAAGTTACTCTGTCAAAAATAGCTTCTGTGATTACATATAATAAGACAGAATAGAAAGATCTAATATTGGAAGTTATTAATATTAACAGTGGTAGTTAGTGAAATCCTGTTGAATTACTCATTTACTAGATTCTAAAAATGACAGTCTAAAAATTGCCTGGTATTTCTAGAGTAGAATTTCTTGCTCTTAGAAAGATTGGTGACATTAATACTGCTTGAGTGCTCTGGGTTGCAAGGCTCTCCTAAGATGAGGAATCAGACACTTTTAAGTGCTTTTGCAGAGATCACTTGAAGTTGCCTCAGAGAATTGCTTTGGCTATCTACTATTTCTATAAGTCATAAAAGATCTGGTGTAGCAAGGGCAGTGAAGCTTAGTGAAAAAGTGTTGGAAGAGCTCCCTAGAGCAACTATTCCAGCATCAGCTAACTACAGCACGTGTTTTAGCCTAGAGGTCACTTTCCAATCCACTGCATTCTATGTAGATGCATTTGATAGTAGTAATGATATATAGAAGATGGAATCCACAAATGAAATGTAAAATTTTCTTTTTTAAAAAAAAAAACGGGTTTTTATTTCCTCAGTTATCTTTTTTGTTTTTGTTGTTTTAACCTATTTTATTTCTATTGCTAATATATGTGACACTGAAGTAGAATGTGGCAGTGCTGAAACCATTATCAACTCCTAATGAAAGAGTAATGTAAGTATTTTAAAATGAAACACATAGAAGCCATTTGACAAGAAAGAAGTTTCTCTATATGTAAATGTGTGATTACCAAAATAATATTCCTTTCCTTTCCCTTTCTCCTTTGTTTTAAGGAGAGTTTATCCTTCTCTAGACAGATGTACTCTCTCCATTATTACATAATCTGTGGATGAACAGTATTTGACATGCATTTACTCAGGATGAATAATCTCAGGACAAAAAAAAGGTGGAGTTGGCTATTGTCTACATTGCTTTTTTTCTATGTACACTATTTATACATTATGTATACACACAGAGATATATGTACACAGAGATATATGTACACATTACATATATGCACTACTTTTATATACTTACATAATACATATATATGTAAAATGTGTATATAGTATATCCATGCAGTATGCTTTCTATATATATGATACCTAGTGTGTATATATATTATAGTATAGGAATAATAAACATGCTTTTGTTCTTAATATGTTAAACTGTCTGCTCTCTAAAAGCATTGAACTGATTTTGCTTTAGTGCAGTAAATTTATTCCAATTCAGTGAGATTCAATGAAGTTACAAGAATTTTACACCAGCATGAAATTAGAACGATCTCTATAATGGAAGGCTGTAATAGAACATGATTCTGTGTGATCTCCTCTTTCTTTCAGTTCCACATCTTCTGTTCCTACTGTCTCCTTTTTTTTCATCACTGTTTGTTTCAAGTAACTTATTTTTTATCATTTTACAGTGCTGTGTGATCCATTTTTAATTGTACCCTCCCTTGCTTCTCCTCTGACTCTTGATTCCTCCTCTAGAGAAAGCTGGGTCTGTTGAAAGATGCTGCTCTCCACTCTCCACTTTGAAAATGACTGTAACATGGGGTTTTGCCTGTCATACAGAACCAATGCCTTTCTCTATTGTACATCCTATATCTTACATGCCATAGTAACCATTACAATGTCATGCAGTTTGTACCATACGTCAGAAAGCAAAGGTAATGAATTTAGTTTTGTAACTGCATTGAGCAGTTTAGATATTGCACAAGTATTCTGGCAGGAAGAAGCCAGAATTCCTTGTTCCCAGAGGAGTGGCCCTATCAAATATTACCTCACGTGTGTGCACATGCATCTTTCATCTCTTCCTATGACTTTGGCATTTTTGAAGCTGTATCACTGAGCAGTAAAAAAGTGGCTGGGAAATATTCCACATCTTTTATCTGGACAAGTCTATACCCTGATGAATTAGGAAATTCTCAAGGGGATTGGGAGCTATTTTTTTAAACTTATGAGGAGAAAACTGAAATTAACTTGTTTACCTTTAAAGCGAGTGTTTCACTTTGTAGATATTATTGTTGCATAACTAAAAATGTGCAATGCATAAAGTCACACAGTTCCTCACCTCACCTGAATAATGGCAGCCTAAGAGAGGGCTGTAGGAGTGTTAGTTTCTGCATAAAAGTGAATTCAATCTAAAGCCATCTGACTCAAATCTGGTCTTAAATTCAGAACACATAAGGTGAGGTTATGTTATTTTCAAGACTTTTCAGTACTTAGCAGTAAATGTATGAGAAATGCACTGTCTGGGTACATTATCATGTTCTAGTCTTGAATGAACAGAGCTTCAACAAATTTAAGTATTCTATTGAACTGAGGAGATGCACTGTAGTATGAAAGACTTTCAAATTTGCAATGCAAATTAGACAAAAGACAAACCAGACTTAAACATGCCTCTGAAACAGACAACAAGCTATGCTTTCCAAAATCTGCAGTGTATTTCAGTGTATTCTCACTGTTTTGATTATGAGAAACAAAAATCCTACACAGTCACAGGTGGCAGCCTGTAACATCTCCTGTCATTCTTTCCTTTTGGAAATTCAAGGCTTTTCTTCAGTTTTATTTGATTTGGTTTTACTTTGTTTTGTTTAGCAGTCCTCATGAAAAGAGTGACACTTCCCCTTTGCCTAACAAGACCCCTCTTACCTCCACCTCTCTAAAATCTTAATATAGTCCCTCAGCCTGTATTCCAGGCATCAATGATATATAGAAGTCATTCTGCTTCTGCCCTCCACACTTTTCAGTAGAAATTAATTCCTTGGGCAAGAAAAACGTAAGACAAAATTTCCTTAATATCTTTATGCCTAAATCCTGGTATCACTAATCTATAACAACACAGGACTGTAATTCAGTATTGTTGTTTGCTAATAACAGGCCATAAGATTTTAGTGAATTTGCAAGGCCTGAAGACAGAGGCTTTCTCAGTCTTAGCTCTGCTTGACTTGTTTTACTTGATTTAGCTGTGACAGCAATTTCCCTAACTGACCAGGTGCCTAAGGCTAATTTGTTTTATTGCTGTCTCTTTTTGTGTGGTACAACTAGAGTTTTATATAGCAAGCAGCAAGCAACTACTTATGTGGAATGAGAATTTACAAGCCTGGAACAATGATGTAGCATACAGAAAGGCCACGTACAATAACAGAGGCCTTGACTAGTGGAGGCACAGGACGTGGTACATAGGGGCAGTGGCACAAGGGGGTAAGAAATGGGGCATGGTCTTGGCCCTGGAGAACCAAGAGCTATGAACAATTAGCCCATCATCAGTTAAAGACAAGCAGACCAGGACCTGCAGAAAACTGAGTTCAGTGGTAATAAAGAGAACAAAGGAATAGTATCTCACATAATGCGTAAGGCATCATGTACTGTAAAGTCAAATGTAATATGGAACTCCGACCTATGAAGAAACAGAAAGGTGTAAAACTGTGTTAGCAAACACAACAATACAGTATGTGTATAACAATTTTAAGTGCATTATTATGACTTCCTCTTCTGTAAAAATTAGATCTAGATTTATAGTGATTCTTGAATTAGACTATTAAGATTTGTATGATATTAGCAATGAATTCTGGCCTTTCTATATATATATGTGTGCAAGGTTTGCTTCCTCTTTGTCCATAAAGGATCCTTTGAGCATACTATTTAACTATTTCCAAAATTACTTAAGAAACCATCTTAAATACTGAACTTATTCCAAACTCTTTCTGTTTTACTTGGGGCTTTTTTTTAGCCTCTTACTCTCAACATCCACACCTTCTGCCATCTTCTCTTTTCCATCATTTCCCATAGAAACACATTTCTCTTAGGATTACTTCCTGAAAGCCTCTTCAAATGCCCTTGAGAAAACATAAATCTCCTTCTCTCCAAGTGTCTTCTGAGTAAAATAAAATATTTTTATTCAAAATTCCCAGTTTAGAAATTATCCACTGTTCCCTGGCATCTATACATTGATCCATTGTCTTCTGAACTTAAAGTCATAGAATCATAGAATGTTAGGGGTTGGAAGGGACCTCTGGAGATCATTGAGTCTAAACCCCCTGCCAAGCAGGACCAGAGAATCTAGGACAGGTGACACAGGAACACATCCATATGGGTCTTGAAAGTCTCCAGAGAAGGAGACTCCACAACCTCCCTGGGAAGCCCTTTCCAGTGCTCTGCAACCCTTGCAGGAAAGAAGTTCCTCCTCAGGTTGAGGTGCAACTTCCTGTGCTCTAGCTTGCATCCATTGCCCCTTGTCCTATCACAGGGCACAAATGAAGAGAGCTTGCCTCTTTCTTCTTGACACCCAGCCATCATCTATTTAGACACATTAATTAGATCCCCTCTCAGTCTTCTCTTCTCCAGACTAAAAAGCCCCAGGGCTCTCAACCTTTCCTCATAAGGCAGGTGTTCCAGTCCCTTAATCATCCTGGTAGCCCTCCTCTGGACTCTCTCAAGTAGATCTCTGTCCCTCTTGAACTGGGGAGCCCAGAACTGAATGCAGTACTCCAGGTGAGGTCTCACTAGGGCAGAGTAGAGGGGGAGGAGGACCTCCCTCCATCTGCTGGACACACTCTTCTTAATGCAGCCCAGGATACCATTGGCTTTTTTGGCCACAAGGGCACACTGCTGGCTCATGGAGAACTTGTTGTCCACCAGGACTGCAAGGTCCTTCTCCACAGAGCTGCTTTCTAGCAGATCACCTCCCACATCGAGAGCTTAATGCAATTAAATAACTTTTCTTCAGTTAAATTAAGACAGGGAAGGAAGATGTCATATAATTATTAGTTTCAAAACACTGGGTGGGGGGCACGGGCAGGAAGTTTAAGCCTTAAGGCTTACTGAAAGACGTCTGCTGCATTAGCTGACCATGTAAACTACAGGGGGAAAACAAGCGGTAGGCTGCTACATATGGCAAGGCAGACTTCTCCAAGTAAATTTAGAGTTGCAAAGTACTTTAGGAAAATTCAGCAGGCTTTTTATTTATTTATTGACATTTGCTGGATTCTTTAGAGAGCACTGGAGAAGAGAATACTGTGTATTTCTTTCTTCAGTCATATTTCCTTTAATTACTTCTGCTGTGGCTTATTCTATCAGTTTAAGAGTAAAAATGCCTTTTGGCTCCCCAGTGATTTTGGTAGAGTTGTGTTTTGCCTATGACGCTGCAGTGGGCTTTTGCTTCATGGATGAAACTATTTTCTGAGGGAAAGGTAGTATTATTGGCTTTAACTGAGCTTGATAATTTGTGCGTGCGTATACATAGATATATTAAAAATGTAACATAGCATGGTTAAACTAAAGATTTCTAATATAGTGTGTGGTATTGAAGTGAAATGCACACATTTCTACCTATTTTTATATAGATTTCGATCTTGAATAATTTTAGAAATCAAGCTTTTTAAAGCTGTGATTGAGAAATTATTTTAAAAATACTACAGCATGCAGAGTGAGTATGGTTCAGTTTTGTCCTTGGTACCAAGATCAGATCCATTTACCTGTATATTTGGTTTTATCCTCCTGTTCTGGAGATCTCCTGGCACCAGGAAACATTTCACTGGTTTCAGTGGTACCTTCCCAGTCTAGAGTTCCCCTGGCTGCCAGATGCCTGTTTCTTCTCCCCACCCTTGGCCAAGAATTGCTGTCAGACTTTTAAGACACCGGAGTGGTTTTAGTACTTTTAAATCTTAACCACATGTCTTATTTGCTTATGCTCAAGGCCTGGAAGTTCCCATGGACTTTCTATGCCAGAAAATGGCACAGAACTTGTGTGGGAAACAGGCTGTGGTGTAAAATTTGACACGACGTTCTTAGGTGATCCAAGCTGTAGCTGCACTTGTAAATGTAAAAAAGTGCTAGTGAAAGCTTCTTACTTTACAATAGCGACTCATTCCCTATGCTTACTGAGTGCCAAAGAGAATCTGGTAATTAAGTATTTTTCCTGATTCCTTTTGAATACAATTCTGATTTATTAATACTGGTAGCTGGAGTGTTTCTCTGAAACAATCAGAATGAGACGTTCACAATATAAGAAGGCTGAATTTAAAATATTAATTATTCGTTGCCTATTCATCATATAAGGTCTTTAAGTAAGTCATTCTCTAAAAGGAAAACATTTTTCAAGCCACCTAACAATGTGTTTTCATAAAAATCAACATGGAAAATACACTTTTTTTTTTTTTTAATGTATCTTCACCCAAGTAAATTTTGACTTATTGTTAAGATTTCTAGCAGAGAACTTCAAACTTGAGGGGAGAAATAAATTTGAGAGAGATTCTGTATGCTGTCCTCACCTTTTCTCCAAAAGGCTTGTGCAAGGCAACAAAGTAAATAAAGCCAAGAGCTTATACAGCAAATGGCACATGTGCTGTGCTAAAAAGACATCTGAAATCATACAGGCCGTGATTGAATGTTCTGCAAGTATGTCCTAGGTTTGGTGTATTTATGCACAAGGCATCTTATTTCAGCCACCTTTTGGGAGCAGTTTTAACAGTGTTGTGCTCAGCTGTGTTTTGTGTCGTCTGCATTAGCAAACTAGTCCCTTAAAACTACTCCCTGGGTGGATATTAGGCTAGGTTCTTTATCATGCAAAAACTTGCCATCAAAACTGTACTGGTACATGCAAGAATTTGGCGTAGAAGGGTAGTTCAAGAGAGCCAGGCCTGCTCTTCAAGCTGAAAGTCAATGAAGATGGGTTCTGGGTGTCCTTGGGGGCCTTGGCCACAAGAACCATGCGCTTCTTAAATTGTTCTTTTTCTGATGCTCCCTCATTCTGCTGATGTCTCAGAAATAAAATTCAGTCTGAAATAAAATTCAGAATAGTTATAGGGAGTGAAGTATGGCTTTTATGATGTTGCTGCATATTTCTATTTATTTTCTTTGTAGTATCCTTTTGCTAAATCTACTTGATCTCTCTGTCTTTTTGTGCAGGTTACAAAAGTACGATCTCTTGCAGCCCTTAGGATAGGAACAAGGTAAAGATCAGCAGAAGACCTGGGGTCTGCCAAGGCCTGCTGTTGCACTTCTGTAAATGTGGACCGTTCACAGCGCTTTAAATTAGGTGCTGCCTGGTCTGTGAAGAGGTTTTTGGAAGAACCAGGAAGTGCTGTTATGAGATTTTGCTAATGCTTGGTTCTCTCATGGTCTCTCTAAACCTTTCCTTTGTTGTCTTTTCCTAGGAGAAAATTAGCTTTTTGAAGTATTTAAGCTGTTGTTCTTCCCAGAAAAACAGGAAATGGTACTAATATGTTAATCTTTAACATGTAATGGGACATGCTAGAGTGAACAGTGATGTGACCCTTCAAAGCCTTTGGGGCATCTCGCAGGCTTTCCCCACAGATGATGTAGTGTGGGAAGCCTGACTCTATATCCAGCCTGGGTAAAGTGAAATAAGAGTAGATCCTTTCCAAGTTTTATTGGTTTTCTACACAAGTTCTAATAGCCTTGATGATACATGAAGAGTGTCAGATAATTTTCTAGTGTAAAGCTCCCAATTTAATATGTCTGTACATACATTTCCAGTGTAAGCACCTCTTGCTACTTGCCTTTTTGTACGCTATTAGGATGTGCATACTGTGTATACGTAACTGCGCTGAGTTGTGCACCCCACACAAAAGCCTGAATAAAGGGGTTTTAACATTACTCCAAAGAATCACTATTCATTTGATGATCAGTGTTGCTTATTGCCAGTGAATTATTTTTTTTTTCACTTCTCAGAGAAGTTTAATTCATTTTGTGGCACCAGTCCAAAGTGGAGCTTCCAGGTAAAGGTTTTGTGCTGCAATCAGTTAAGTCGTGGGAGGCTGGATTTGCAGAGAATGGCTCACTCTTGAAGGAAAAGATGGGAGCTGGTAATTAAGGAAGCTGATAATTGAGTAGGTGGACACCTGAATTATTCCAAATTCATCTAATATCCCATGGAAACATACCGAACCTTGGAAACGCTTGTGTTCCTCATGGTGCCTTCTTGCACAATGCCCTCCACCATTGGGAAATGTGTGGGTAAATCCACCAGAGGACTTGGATCTGAAGCAGCAGCTGCAAGGCTTTGGCAGCATGCACCCAAAATCCTTAGCTGATAACTGCCCAGTGAGGGAGCCGCCCCAGTGCTCTGCAAACCTCCCACCAAACTGGGATGCTGCCTCCTCAGTGCTTGCTGCTATGACAGCCACCACTGCCTGCAGAGCGGCCCTTCTGCTTGGCCAAGGGAGGAGGGGGTGTGTGCAGTGGGATCTCAATCCTGGCAGGGTTTGGAGCCACATCCCCCACCGTCAGGACTGCGGGTGGGCAGGGTGGGCTGGGGGTCATTGCCAGGCTCCTACTGAAACCCCTGCAGTGCTTGGGGGGCTGTGCAGAAGGAAGCCTCCCCCACCTCTCACTGGTGGTGGGTTACAGGAGAGCACCACCAATTGAAGAAAGGCCCTGGCTCAGCCATTGGAGTACAAGGTTTGGGTTCAGGAAGCTGAAAGGAACACAAAATCCAGAGCTGTGGGATTTCAGGGGCTAATTTGCATACCTAGGCCAGCACTGGGTCCTTGGGACTGGCTTGCTCAGCGCTTGAGTGAGTCTTTTAGAACTGTTTCTGCAGCCTCATCTGAGGTGACCCATGCATGGGGGTTAGAGATGTTCCTGGTGCTCAGGGGAACTGAGGCACACTAGTCTCCATGAATTCTATTTCTAGCCAGATTTTAAGCTGTTTCTGCAATAACTGCCACTTAAAACAGCCTTCTCTAAGACTGTGTTTGCTTCAGGTACCAACAGTGAAAGGTAACAAGAGCCTTTGATGCAAATACACCTCTGGTACAACTGCAAAATGTTCACAAGGGTTCTATTTACTTCTGTGCTGCCTTTGCTGATGTCTGCCTCCAATGCTTTTTGGCTTCTGTTGTCAGTGGTGAAGTCCTCTAGTGGATTTCCTCCAGAGGGGGAACTGGGCAAGGTGAAGCGTCACATACTTAGCAGCCAGACTTAGAAACATGAAAGTGATTTTAATGAAAGCTTTGGGCCCTTTCTCACTGCTGGTCATAGCTTTGTTCAAAGTGTAGCTGCTCTGGTCTACCTATAACAGATCTTTTCAGCTGCTTGTTAGCTGGAGGATGCAGGTTCATACCTACTGCTGGTGGCTGGCAGGAGCTGGCCTGGAAAGGAGTGGCAGTTCCCCACAGGTGGCTGCTGGAGGACCCAGCCTGAGGACATGACCTCCCGTGTAGCAGCCACTTTGTATAAGCCTTGAAGACTGAAAATTGTCACAATCTTCCACGTGGGGTGGAAGGTCTGTGAGAACACCATAGGAGGTTTCTCAGGTGCTTCTTGGGGGGAGGTGCAGGATTGTGCCCTGGTGAGGATGTTGTTGAAGTAGCAGATTTACATGCAGGTAAAGGTCTGTCTGAAGTATTGTTGTAGCAGAGTTCTATGATGAAAAACGCTGTCCTGCAGGGAAGGGAAGCATGGATTCAATCATGCCTGTGAATACCTGGCATAAAAGAGCAGTGCCTGGTCTGTAAGGCAGAAAGCAACTTGATCACCACTTGAAGTGGTGTTTTCTTTCCTTGCCTACATGCTATTTCCACATGTGGTAGCTGCTGGTGGCTTTGCTGGTCCTTGTGGAAGTTCATCATGAGTCTTTCCTCTCATTTCACAAGCGGTCTTTTCATTTGTGGCTGCAGCAGGGTCTGGATTTGAAAGCAGTTGGGCTGCAGCTGGCCAGGCCTGGGCAGACACCCTGGGTCTCTGGGCTTGGCCACCTTCCTGCCCTGACTGCAGAGGCCAATATTGTAAACCTACATATATTAGCTGAGGTTTTTTTCCTCAGTTTTTGTGACGGCATGACTGAAGTTCTGCTGCTGCTTTGCTTTCCACAGTTGATGTGTGCTGGCAAGTTGGTGAATGGAAGCCTGCGTGCCTCCCCAGCCCCAGCAGCCTCCTATGGCAGCATTTGCTGGCCTTCAACATCAGGGTGGTATCCAACTAAATTAGTTCTAAATGTCAGAATAAAAGGGTGGGGTGAAGAAGCTAACTTTCATTGGAAGACTGATCCAGGTTTAGAACAGGGTATCAGCCCCATTTCCTGGCAGCACGTGGCACACTAACGCTTTCCGCTTTTATCATACTGACATTTTCCTTTCTCTGAAATAATTCTACAGATGCAGCCCATGCCAGCCCCGAGCAGCTCTGCTGCACCCTGCGTGCGGCGGTTCAGCTTTAATTAAATCACTGCCTCGCAGAAGGAGCCAAGGGAAACTCATTTCTTCTGTTATAGAATAAATCAACAAACAAACGTAACATCATCTCTCTGTGATTCTGTTCTATGAGTCTCTGCAGTTTCTGGAGCATCTGCTTCTCCTTGGCTGGGGTGACCCTGATGAGACCAGGGCAGAGCTGAGGGCAGGTTGGTGCTGAGGGACACTGTGGTCTGCACCCTCCCTAAAAAACACCTTTAACTAGGGCTGAGCCCCAGCAGGTCCGTGGTTCTAGTCAGTCCACAAATCTGTAGCTCACGCCAGACTTCAGCAGCAGCTGCTGGAGCAGCAAGAGGAGCTGCCATGGTCTGTGAGGTGGCTGCAGCCAGGGAGCAGACAGGAAAACACCCTGCCTGGGACAGGGAGTTTTGCTACGGAATTCACTCCGTTTTTTTCCCCCCGAGGAAAAAAAAAAGAGTGTTTCTATTTCTGAAATTGGCAAAATATAAATCAAATCCAAGTTTGTGCATGCCTGAAAGCTTTATATGTGTGGCTGAAAACTAAATCCCTTCTCTCTGCCTTCCAAGCAGCCCTGGCAAGACCCCAGTGCAATTTTCCCCTTCTCGGGCCACTTCCCGAGGTGGGGAGTGTCAGGTCACCCAAACCAGCACCGCAGCTCCGGTTCCAGGAGCAATCGGGGATCTCTGTAAGGTGAGCCTGGCTGGCAGAAGGAACCTGCCTGGCAAACACCCATCGCCAGCTCCTTGTCCCCCGCACTCCTCTTGCTGATGCTTCACCCAACTCATGTAAATTAATAGTGGCATTTAATTTCTGCTGTACCTACCTGCTGCTCTTGGAAAGTTCGGCGGGGGGTGGAGGGGGTGGGGGGCAGGACGAGGAGGGTGGAAATAAAAAGCCCAATCCTTCCTATGGAGGCCATTAAATAGTGACACTAGGAACATCTGCATACCTACCAGGGAGTGCTAACCTGTATGACCTGGCATGTGGCTGTTGGCCTTGGTGAGAGTGGGCACCTCTCCTCCTCAACCCACCCCCCCCATCCTGCCCTGCAGGACTCAGTGAGGACTTTTCTCCTGGGTCTCCTACAAACTGGTTTTAGGCAGGACCTCCTCATCCTGGAGCTTCTCCCAGACTCCCCTTGGAGAGGCTTGTGGGTTAGATATATCCTCAGGGATGGGCAGAGACATGCAGGGGAGCAGCTGCTTCCCAGTGGTGGCTGTAGGACTCTGGGAGTCTGCTTTGTGATTGGGAAAGCGCAATGGAACAGAGTGTGTGACAAACCCAACTGGTGGCGGAAAGTGCAATAAGTTTCCACACTTTTTCTGCTGCTTCTGCCACAACAGGTGTCTCAGGAGTGGGTCCTGGAGTTACTGAATACGGGTCCTCTGTTGTTATGCTGAAGGGCAAGGTGATGGTGGCATGTAATGCATGTGCTCCTAATGTGCCCAGTCCTTGCTAGCTTTTCTCTACAGTCACCGCAAACCTTTGGAGCAAAGGGCGCAGTTCATGCACTCGAGCAGAAATTCCCTCATCCATTTCTTCAGCACAGAATGAGCTCAAAGATCCTGTGAGGCTGGAGGACGCTGCCCAGAGCAGCTTAGAAATGGTCTCGCAGGAAGTATCCCTGCGTAGTTGTACTACAGCCTCTCTTGTACCTAGTCTAGGCAAGGTCATGCAGGTTGTCTAGTTCAGGTTTTAGCTCCAGGATGACTGACGGAGCCCCTTCATCTCCAACATAACAACACTTCAACCTGCATCTAGAGCCACTGTGATGCCTGTCAGGCTCACATGGACTCTTGTTAAAGCCATCACAAGATAAGATAAATTTGTAACCTGGTAACAGGCTCTCCAAGCCTGTCTTGTGTGATGCAGGCAAGCAGATCCTCATGAGATTTAAAGACTTGACTGAACTGGAGAAACTCACTTTCCTTGACCAGCCCAAGGGAGAAATAAGAGATATGGAGGAGAGGCCTCAGGCAGTGGCCATCAAGAGACCAAATTAGAGTATATAAGCACCAGCGGCTCAGTGTTTTGAGGGAAAAAAAAAAGGCCAGATTTGGCAGTCTTGAAGCAATCTCATAAAATGAATTCCAACCTGTGCCAGCAAACCACCTATGAAGAAACCGGTGTGTCCAGGGACACGCCGAATCACACTTACACCTTTGTAATTCCTCCGAATTATCCAGCATACCAGTTTCCGCAAAACAATGAGGAATGAGCATGACTCTGGTAGTGGCTGTGAGGTCCCACTGAAGAGTTACAGCTGGGAATACAGATGTTCAAAGCAGTTCATCGGTCAAGATCAGCTGCAGCACTTCTGCACTTCCCCCAGTGTTCAACAGTGCTGCTGCTGAGCACGCTGTTATGGAACAGGCCGGGGGAATCTTTACCTTCATGTGCTGCAATGCACTGAATGCAGCATCACAACCATGAACATAAGCAATGAGTTCAGTAATTAACCAATTATTAGGGCACTTGCAGCTGAAAGCTGGGCTCTCAGGGTGCTTGGCCCCCTCACAGGAGAAAAAAGCATGATGGTCACCCAGCATACCCCCCTACAGCTGGAACAAGAGCTGGAGCATCCTATGCTTGAGAGTCAAAGAGGGACGTGAACAATGCAACCAGGGAAGCAGCAACTACTTTTTGGAAAAATAAGTAACTTCAGCGTGCTGAACAATTCAGTAAGAGAGAAAAGTTACAACCTGTTTGTTAGATCTTGTACTGGGCTTATACTTCAAGCTCCGGACATGGTCCAGGCCCCATCACCTCTACCTCTTTGCTGATGGTTGTGATTGGACTTTGGGTATCTGCCAAACCTTACCTCCTGCTTCTCAGCTCTCTGGAGTTACAGCTCTCAGCAGCACAGTGTCAATCTCCCACCAGCCGTGTGCTTCTGCATCTGAAATGGATGAAATGTGTTCTTCTCTTCCCTTGCCCTAAGCAGTGCCTTCGAGAGAACAGGGACGTGAAGCAAAAGCAACACATCTTCTCCTTAACTTGTCTGGGTGGAGGCTGCAGGTCAAGCAGAGCAGGACAGGGCCCTTGGACATGTGCATGTAGGGTCTTCAGATTGCTCTACTCGCCTAACAGAGATGCAAATTACTTCTGCTCTGAATCTTTCCTTGTGCTTTAGGGGATGGAGCCTTTGCCCTCCAAAATTGCATTTTCTTGCCAGATGAATAATACATAACTATTGTAAAAAGTGTAAGGGAAAGTGGGCAGAGGACGCTATTTCTTTTCTTCATCTACTGCACAAATAAATAGAAGAGTTCTGGCTTGCAGATGCAAATGTTTTAGAGAGAGACTTTTAAAGCAGCTGGCCAAAGAAACCATCAGCGCTGCGCCGTGCAGATCAGCAGCCAAGGAAACCTCAGCTCATTGATCCACCTCCTCCCGCTGGAGACGTGCTCACCCACCCTGAGCCCTCACTTTGCGTACATGCTCTTTGCTCACGCTCCAAGCATTGATTTATGGAAAAGTAGCTACGAGAATTCAACCAGCACGTCAGAAAAAAATGACGCATTTCCGTGCGGTGAGCGTGAAGGTTCAGCTGAGCTGAAGGCAACAGAAGCGCGCGGGCCAGCAATCCTCCCAACCTGATTGTGACAACAAGGCAACAGAGGTGCTCAGAGTCCAGCAGCAGATGAGAAAAATGCAATGCGAGCAGAAAGCGGTAGCGTAGGGACCAAGCAGCCTCACGTCAGAGCTTGCGAAGGAGCCAGGCAGCATGTCAGGGGTGGCACAGGAATTCTCTGGGATGGGACCACCTTGCCCCACAAGCTGGGGAAGCACTTCCCGCCCCCCCCATTACACGCACACTGCTTCCCATCGCTCCTCCGCCAATGTGATCAGTCATGGTTCGTGCACACCATGATGAGTTTGGAGATCCACATCTCTGGCAGAACACAGCTGTAATATTTTCACCCAGCTGCTGGGGAGGGACCTTCACGTTTCACTCCAGTGCCTCCATCTGCCTGAAAGGAGGCACAATTGTGTGATACGCTCAGGCTGGACCCAGTAAAACAGCAGATGTTAACAGCTGTGCAAAACATTTGCATTAAGCAAATTACCAGCGGTCACAACTGATGAAGGGCAACACTGCTGGTTTTTTTTAGGCCAACCACTCACTCTGCGTTCCCAGCACCCTGCTTCACCCCTCGCTGCAGGGCTGGCAGGCTGCTCCTGCACCCACACATGGGGCTGGAGAGGGAAGGAAAAGGGGTCCCAGCAAGTGCGGCATGCTGGCCCCAGCCAGGCAATGCCATGTGGCAAAAATAAAATTCAACAGCTCCATGTATTTTGAATAGTCACTTTATCACAGCTTACAGCAGCTTCTCCTGTATCTTTGCATTCACCAGGTAACTATTCTATTCTAAATCCTATTCTAAGCTTTGTTCTCTTCTATTTACCTCACAATATTCTGAGCTAGGCCACTAAAAATTACACAGTTGAAGAGGAATAAATAGATGCATAGCACTACTTGAAAGGACTCACAGAATCACAGAATGGTAGGGGTTGGAAGGGACCTCTGGAGATCGTCTAGTCCAACCCCCCCGCCAGAGCAGGTTCACCTAGAGCAGGTTGCACAGGAATGTGTCCAGGAGGGTTTCGAAGGTCTCCAGAGGAGGAGACTCCACAACCTCTCTGGGCAGCCTGTTCCCGGCTCCACTGCCTTCACGTAAAGAAGTTTCTCCCCATGTTGAGGTGGAGCTTCCTGTGTTCCTGTTTGTGCCCACTGCCCCTAGTCCTATCACTGGGCACCAGGTCCACTGCTGCTACGTCTAAATCCAAATTTTGCCACGTTTTAGTACTCTGGAGTCAACTCCAGAGACTTTAACTCCAGGGAATTACACTGGAGTTTTAATTGGTTTTAGTAAGCAAAATCAGGGGAAAGAGCCTATTAAACATGAATCACTACATTAAAAATGAACTGATAACCTATACTCATTTATACATTTGAAACTGTTTAAATTTACTGGAAGTGAGCAGTTTTGTTGCGCAAGCAGGAACACAAAGCTGTCCGTAACTCACTGCTAACTGCTCTCAAGACTTTTTTTTGATGAAACAAAACCAGCCCATCAATGAGGAAAATGAATCTTTATTTTTTTCTCTAAAAGCAGAATCTATGTACATGTTCTTTTTGTATGGTTTAGAAGGTGCTTTTAAGATGTGAATAGTCACATCACAGAAATAACACAGAACAACCAGTGAAGGAACCAAGAGCCGGTTTGACAATTGCTTTATCAAGTAGTCCAAACATTATCTTTTGACTAATGTTTTTGTCAGAGCAGAGTTCAGGACAGTATTCAAATCTCACCTACTCAACACAAGTACAGAGATAATGGAGGGGAAAAAGAACTATAAAACACAATTATTGCTGCTGTATCTGCATTTCTGTTTCCTTGCAGGATGTTCTGTAATATGCTGGCAAAACGGTTTTTAAGTATCAGTTTCATTAAGAATGTCATTCAGATAAATAAAAAATAACCAAGCAGCCAACCTAAGGTGGTGAATTAAGACTTCATTTGAGACCAAAAGAAAAAAGGTTGTTCTACAAGCAGTGGGAAGGTTTTTAGAAGGTGAAGAGCACCCTCGAAACACCGAGGACGAAAATGCTTAAACATCTAAGTACATTCGTTTTGTAGGTGTTCCCAACAACCAAGTGCCATCCT
>JAVSBS010007051.1:390265-418132 GCA_033124195.1 Coracias cyanogaster | reverse complement strand
CTGTGGCTCTGCCCTCACCCAGGTGGTCATGGTTGGGGTGGTGGGTGAGGCCAGGATTATATTAACCAGGAGCTGATCAGTTGGAAGAGCTTCCTGTGGGGTGTGGCTTCTACTGGGGCTGGTTATCTCTTGCTGAGCTCTCATGGTGGTGTCCTTCCATGTGAAGGGCCGCTGAGGAGCAGGCGATGCTGGCTCCACAGTGGGCAGCAGAGGAGCTGGGCCCACAGGAATTTATGGCAGGACTGTGTGGAAGAAGACTTGTGAGGGGCTGTTGCTGAGTTCAGCGTTGGCCTGTGTGATCAGGCAACTGATGGCAGCAAAAAATGATGATGGCTGAACCAGCACAACAGCATCTCATTCCTTTCTTCATTGTATGTAATTCTTTTACAAGGAATTACACAGATTTATAAAGGAGCCCCAAAACTGGGTTCACGTGTTTTACAGTTAGTTTTTGTCACTGTCCAAAGTCAACCTTTGCAATAAATTGCAAAGACTTCGTGGGCAGACATGTGATACTATTGTTCAAAAAGCTTTGGTGTTTTTTGTTTTTGAGGGGCGGTGGAGGATACTATGGATTATTTCTTTGCATAACACATTTTATGCGTTATGCACTTGGACTTGTGTATGCTAAACATCCCAGGTGCAGTTATCTCTGAGCAGGAGGTGAAATATGGTCACTTTCTAGTGTGTAAGAAAATCTTCTAGCACATGATTCCAGTGAAAAGTGAGAGGAAGCCTCATTAAGAAGAAACCTTAGCGATACCTCTCCAGCTACTAGAGCTTTCACAACAGTTGCCTACTTCACGTCTCAACACACGTAAAATCTCTTTGAGGTTATAGGAAAAGAACATTCATCAGAGCTGACTTATGTATGACTGTACTTCTTTTTAATCAGGAACTACTGCTTTTGACACTTTCAGACTTGGAAGGCAGATGGGTATGCAAAATGGTTGATGGTGTCTTCAGTGTTCTGGAGCAAGATTTTTGGTAGGCTAATGGGGAAAATCCTGGTATGGTTGCTGGTCTAAACAAATAAATTAAAAAGAACATTTAGTTCATAAAGAAAATGAGATCTACTATAAACCCTAGCATAAATTTTCAGGTTTTTTTGTTGTTCTACCTTCTTTTTGGTCAAACAGATAATACAATAGGCACAACCAGTACAAGGAAGGCAGAAAGAACATGGGGTGAATTTGTGAGCCATAATTCACCAGTCAGCAAACGAAGGGCATGATGCCAGACAAGTTCAGCCATAAAGAAGCCTTGTCTTAGGGGCAGGCTGTGATTGTTTGTGGACAGATGGTTGCTTACTAGTTCATAAAAGTAACTTCTGGATACCTTTTCCTCACTGTGGCGTATTTACCTGCATTGTGCCTGCCTAAGGAAAGGCAAGATTGGCTTCCCTAGCACTGAAGAGGTTTTCTGCATCTGGAAGGGATGCAACTTTGAATTCTGAGATCTAATCTCTTGTGTGGATAAAGGCAAAACCTTATTGTACGCTGAGAAGGACGAGGGTGGGGGTAAGTTGGTAGCTTTGTGCTGTGTGATTTGGAACCTGCTTCTAGCCCTGGCAATCTATGGAGATACTGTAAAGCAGGGGAGTGTTCATTTTCAGAGGTTTGAATGGCTTCCTAGAAGCTTTATAAAGTAGGTAGAGAAACTATAGAAGTAGATCCCTGAGTTTGCTCTGTAGGAACAGGTCTGGATTTTACAGTTTTTTGTGCCACAAATGACTTATGTGTAGCACATTTTGTTTTGTGTTTGAGAAGACAGAACTTTACTAAAGGCAGACGACTCTTCCTTGTAGCTGGTAAGAAGGACGTGGAAGCCATCTCTCTGACATGGGAGGCCTCTGCCTTTATCAGGAATGTTGAATTTTCCAGGTTAGTTCTTATGTTGGGTTGATGTTGGACTTGATGAGGCCTTTCCAACCTTAACGATTTTATGATTCTTGCCACTGGCTGGAGTTGACGTCTAGACCTGACATTCTGGTTTCCACATCCCCTAATGTGAATTCCCCTTCTATTTCCTGTCACACCTTAAACACTTCATCCTTCTTGTATTCTTCTTAATGTTTTGCATTGGTCTTAAAAGTCCCATTGTACCTTATGGTAATATTGGAGTATCAAAGATAGCGTTACAATACATCTCTAAGAGAAGGAACAGCTACTCCTGTGAGTAAATCCCTTGCAGAAAAAGGGAAGTAGAACTTCCTTTCATTTGTTCCCTTGGGGAAACAGAGATACCAGTAGCGGATTGCTGGCAGTCCATTTGGCCACTTCCCCACAACCTTTTCTGCTTGTTAAATATATACATAAATGCACATGTTTGTTAAATATACACCTAAAATACCAACATAATGACCACACAACGTAGTAGCCGATGTCTGCGTCTGGGCCTAAGAGTTTCCCAACAGGCAGCTGCCATCATGCAGTTAAGCTCTATATGTTGCGGATTCTGTATCACATGCACAAAGAGACTGAATTCATGTGACGCAGATTTATCGTGTGATTTAAAGTCCTCAGGGCAGTTGAGACGTGGTGCCTTGCATCTCCAGGATCCTGGAGGCAGCCTTACGTACACGTGCAGACAGACATTGCACAGATGGTCGGAGTGAGAGGATATTAAAGTGGCTAAGTTAAGCACTGAAAAGTTACAAAATGCCAGAATTAGGAAATGCTTATGCAATCTTAATTTCATCCATATAGCCGTATATTGCTTTGTAATAATCTTGAAATAGATTGCATACCTCCCTTCCCCCCTCCCCATAGGATGATTGGTTTTTATTCAGTGTATTAAAACGAGTCTGCTCTGGGGATGAATTAGAGTGCATGCTGAAGGAGAGTGTTGTCTGTTGAACTCTTACCCTCTTGTGTTCCTATGAATGCAAGAAGGGAAGACATAATCTCATTGTTAAGGCAGCTGAATGTTCCTTTGGAGAAGTTGATTCTCTGCCAAGGAGTGTGATGCTGGATAAGCCATTTACATCAATCTTTTAATAGTGGCCAGGTCAGCACTACTAATTTGTACATAAATAGCTACAGTTGTCAGGTGGGTGATGAGTTGTGACTTGTGACCATCATAGCTCTTTGATCCAAATCTCCTAGTGTGCAGGATACTTTGTTCCCCCACTTGAAAATGTAGAAGAGGAGATGGGGAAATAAATGTCTGTGGTTGCTAAAGGGTTCCTGTTTGTAGCTCTTGCATTGTGTTCCTCATTTTATGGGTTCTCTTAGGGCTACACATGTGCATCCACACCAAAGGCTGCTGGAAGCTGTATCCTTTGAACACTCAAAGGATATGCAGTGCTTAGGACTAGCGAGAATCGGGTTTGAGGTACTTTGCGGCTCTGCAGAACTTAATTTTTGACTGCCTCGGTTTGCAGTCTGTAAAATGGGGCTAATATTCCTTCAGCTCGCAGAACTGATGAGAACATGGCATTTGTGGACATTTGTGATGTTCTTGGTGCGAGCACCGCAAAAAAAGCAATATCTCTTCAGTTGGCTCTTTGTCTTTGCCGAATTTCGGACTACGTCAGCTTTTCTTTGTGTTTTATTTCACCGTGGTTTACTGCTGGCAATGTGAGGGTGCTTGTCCTTGCGACATTGTTCAGCATTTACTGCAGTTGCCCTGCATCTGTTGAGAAATAGGGCTGTGGGATGGTAACCCATGAAAGCAGACAAGCTTGAACAAAACTGATCAGACTGGTGTGAACTTCTAGTTCTTGTTTCAGTGCACGTTGCTGCACAAACTTATTTTGCATAAATGTGAACTATTATAGTTGAGTTGATCATTTTAATGAGTTCATTAAATTGAAGTAAGATGCTTTTACGCTTAAATAAGAGCTCTACTTGGAAGAAGAGGAACAGGAGCGTCCAAGTGGGTGGAAGAGGGGACTGAGATAAATATTTCTCTGCCCATTTGAAAGTTTGTTTCTTCCCCCTCCAGCCTTACAAAGAGTGTAACACTTACTTTGAGTCATGGGAAAGCTCAGGCTCATGGGACCAGCGCAGTCTAAGTTGTGATTGGAGGACAATGTTGGCTAGATGGGCAAGGGGAAGTCTTCTTCATGGCTACCTCTGCCCTTCCCTTTATGCAATGGTAGGCCTGCCCAAGCTGGTGCAGTATGCTGCAGCACGTGCCTAAGTGGCTGGGACATGGCACCCAAAGGAGCTGAGCATGGCCTGAAGAGGCATGGGCCAGGAAAAGATGATTGCTGTGCTGGCATTTTGTTGCTGGCAAGGGGCATGGAAAAGGGAGCAGAACTGAGAGGGGAAGATGGAGAGTGGGACTGGAGTGAGTGCAGAGCCAAAGAGGTTGTGAGAAGGGATAAGGACTGGGCAAAAGTGCAATAAATAGGTAGCTAGAAAGAGGTGAGCAAGGGCTAACTTCGCTGTAGAAGTTGTCTGGTGATTTTGAGGGGAGGAAGGGAACAGGTAGCACAAGTTTTTATGTTCCGAGGTGGACTGGAGGCTCTGGAGACTCTCAGTTCAGCCAGTGCTACCCCACAAATGTGCCATTTAGGTGTCTGCCTTTCCTGTCTGCACGTCAGGTCTGCGCAGAGCCTCTCTTCCAGGGGCATTTGCTTCAGCAGCAGGTGACATAGAGGCCTTCCTAGGAAAGAAATAAGATTGTCCTATTTAAGGTGGCTTAATCTGCAAAGAGAGGGTACATACAGCTCTGAGATGAGATGTAGCATTCTGGAGCCCATCTTTATAGGCAGCAATGAAGTTACTCAGGCACAGGACACATTCAGTTTTCCTGGTGGAAAAAAACCCAGCTCAGTTGCCCAGAGCTGGTTCCAGTTGATGAGTAGTGTGGAAAAGTGGTGAATCAGGCCTCGAGCTCAGCTCCAGCACTGGCAGGGGCAGCGCTGCTGGTGTCCAATTTACTAGCCAAAAGTTTAGCCATCATCTTGCCTTGTGACTGACCATAAATTTCACACGTTTGAAACATCATTTGTATTACAGCCAAGCAGAATTAATTTTGAGCACAGTGAAGGCTGTGTTTTTAATCAAAGGTCATGTTTATAAAAAAATCAAGTAAGACACACATAGCAGTGGCTCCTACTGAAAGGACAGAAACAGCAAATTATTGTTGTAGTCATAAGGAAGCTCATCAGACAATTCAGTGTTTAATAACAGCATAGAAAGGCCTGATGCTGTGGAGTGCTGGAAGCTTTTCTGACCAGTTTTTGAGGTACCCCAGCACCGCACAGAATCAGGTCCCTCAAATTATTAAGCAGAGTGTAGGAAATAAGAGTACATAAAAAATTTGCTTGTTCTTAATATAGCTTTTGTTGCCCAAAACTTGGGTATTTTGTTTCTTGTTTGTGATGGCCAGTTATAACTCCAGTGGTGGTCTCTTGTTTTTATTGAATTGGCATTATGTGCTGGCTTCATAAAAACAAGTCTTCCGCTGATGTGAACTGGAATTTGTGCTCTGCCTGGTTCATGCTATGTCTTCTGTCGCTGCAGTGTCTACATAAACAGGGTTGATGGCATGTAGTAGCTTGGTGTGAGAGGCTCAGATAAAACTCCATCTGCTTCTGAAGATACCGCCTGCTGCTATCAAGAGGTTCAGGTTAGCAATTTTAAGTGTTACAAGGACCTGTAGGACCTATGTTTTTGAGCTGCTTTCCTGAAAAGAGGGTGGAAATGTACGTGCCTGGCTATTTTAGGAATCGTTCTTTCTTGAGTGTGCTTTATGAAATGCGAGCCCAGGGAATATGGATAATAAAGCTGAATTATCGTCCTTGAGTGTTTGTAGATTAAGGATATTGGGCATGAGTGAGTCATGGCAAAAGCTGAATTAGTTTTAAAATATCAGCAACAACAGAGGAAAAAATGGCCTGACCAGGCATCGGTCACATCATTGTGATTCTTAAGGGATTTGGGTGTAGTTTGAGGTGTGCCCACGTCAGCGAAGAAGGCAAAACACACCGGGAAGGCAGTGGGCTCGCTCAGGTCACCAGCCAGCTTCCACCTTCAGCCTCCTGCTGACCAGTCCACAAAGAAGGAGCTTTCTGCCAAACAAGCTGTTTGTTTTATTCCAAAGCCCCAGTGGGCCCAGCCCTTCCTGCCTGGCAGCCGCAGCAGGCTCTGTTCCTGCACGGTGCCTGGCCTAGGAAGAGGTTGCTTCCTGGCCCAGGAGAGTGGTTCTCCATAATTGGCTTGCAGGGAGTGCTGTGTGGGAGGATCTGGGGGTTTTTAATTGTTTGTTTTATTAAAATTTGTTTATTAAAGCAAATATCTTGTCACGATGGAAACATTTTTTTGAAGCCTGTGTGTAGCCACAAGTGCACTGATCGGGTTATTGCTTCCCTCAGAGGTACCCATGTAGCTCTGCAGGCCCCGTGGGCAGCATCCTGGTGTCTCCTGTCTTCCCTCTTCCAGTTGAGCTCTGCTGGATCTGCTGTAGTGGTGGCTCCCCATGGCTCTACAGGCAGGACAGTGAGGTGGGAGTCACTCTTCCTGTGGCGTTTCCAAAAAAGCCAAAGGTTAGATCTGTGTTGCCGATTGCAGGGACACCAAAGCTGGCTTGTAACAGACTGATTTGAGTACCTCTGGCAATCTAGCTGATGAAGTAAAAGGGTCTGGATGTGCTCATTTCTCCTGCTGAGAAGTGTGATTGTTTGTCTGCATATTACTTCTCTGCAATTGTAAATTAGTCCAGAAAGCTGAGTCTGCCTCTAGTACCCAAGGTGGTTTAGCCAGCTTTGCAGCCTACATGTACCTAGTCAGTTGTATTCATTAATTAAAAAAATTTCAAACTGCCAGTGTCGCCCATAAATTAAAAATATGCTTGTCATACCAAGGTCCTGCACCATTCCCCCATTAGCTGACAGGAGAACACAATGTCTGCAGTTGTCATGAAAAGTGTGGGCAACAGCCCTAGTAGCCCTTTCTAGTAAGAGTCTGCCTGGTAAATTATGTAATTGTAATCATAACATAAACCAGAATGTGTCATTGTGCCTATCTGGGCCATGAGATGGCTCGTCTTGTGAACAAGGGATGATGAATTTTAAAGCCAAGATAATACTGTTTAGAATTTTTGGCTTTTGGAACTGGAGCATCTCATCCCTGTATAATTATATATTTGTGTGTTGTAGTTTCTCTGCATGGAGCATAACACAAATAATCTTGGGTTTTCTTAGCAAACAGTTCAGGACGAGGGAATTGTGTGGATGAGGAAGCGGCGTGGGAACACACTGGCTTACCAATGAGTCAAAGACTGGAATTCCCTCTATAACCAGTAAAAGTGTCTGGCAAGTTACGTGCGCAGAACTGCAGTGGTTTGGGTTTGTTGAAACATTTCTCAGTGAGACTGGAGTTATTCAGTCTCATGGCTAGGACTGGCTTTGGGCAGCTGAGTGAAACAAACCTTCCTAGGGAGAAGCATGAACTGAAGGCGTGAGGTTAAAGCAAAATATCATTTACTGGCCTAGGGAGAGAGTAGCAGAGTGGTGATTTTAAATCCTGCCTGTGAGATCAGTGTTATGAGCCTTGAGCAATGTGCAGTTAGGTTGGTGTCTACAGGGACATGTGTGTGTAGGTGTCAGTGTCCTTGTAGCCATAGCAGGGATTTGTGGTTGGTTCCTGACTTGGCTCAGTCTTGGAGTGGACGTGCTTTGAACTTCTTTCTTCTGTAGCTAGCTGTCTTCCACCCTTGCTGGAGACCCAGACTTGGTACTGCACTACAATCCAGCAACTGAGCTGGACAAACTGAGATTTCTGAGGGGAGGATTTAGGATGGACTTCTCCACTTAGGAGAATTCCTCAGTGTCCAGTTGTTCCCTGTCCCACGTGCTGCAGGTTGCAGAATTCTTCTTGCTGGGCTCTTCCACCAACAATCTTCTGACTGCAGGTGGGGTCCCCACCAGCAGCCAGGGACCTCGCAGTGCCCAGGACTCGTGTGTTTTCCCCTCAGCCGTTTATGTTGCCAGTGGGCAGAGAATTCCTCGCCCTTCTGCAGCAGAAGATGGATGATTGTCACCACTCAACTGACCCAGAATGGCCAGTGGCTGAATACTGCTGTCTGTCACCACCTGCTCTTTGCCACCCTTGTGTTTCTGGATTACCTTCTATCTTCCAGTCTGTCCAGTTAAAAAAAAAAAAACCAAACCAAACAAAAAACCCAAAACAAAAACCCAACCCCGAACAACTAGCTGAAAAGACCTGCGCCCCTGGTTATTTGATGCAGATTTTGCTAAATGCGCTGACATAGGTACAGTTCTGGCTGGTGGTAGCTGTGCGTGCATAAACATAACTACCCGTGGCTGTGATGTGGTGTCAAGCTACTGTAGATGCAGAGCATGGTTTTTAATAACTGTGTATGGCAAAATGGTTATAAATGCATGACTGTGCAGCGTAGACAGGGTCTGATATATCACTCATTTGTACGTTTGTAATTAATTGTAAGAACAAGATTGTTCTTTGCATGTGTTCTTTCTTTGCTGCCAAGCACGACAGAGAGCTATAACGATCTTATAACTTAAACTTGTAATAAAATATTGTTGGTAACCTAGCAAAGAAATTTCTTAATTGTTTGCTACACAAAAATCCCATCATGCTTTCTAAGATTGGGTTTTTTGGGTGGATTTTTTTTGTGGCATCTCCTTAATGACTTACCTCTGAATGTAATAAAAACCAAAATTTCTGATGTTTAAGAAACATTTCTGCATATTTTTTTCCGTCTGGGTATAATGGAGCATAATTTAAGACTATAGGCAGAGGAGGGGGTAAATGATGCATGTAATGATTGTTTTAACATTTACAAGAAAATAATTTATTTAAATTGGATTAATCCTTAATATTATCACACTTTTCTACCTGATTTAACATGGGGAGAAGAGGGGGGGAAGGGGGAGAAGGCGATTTCATGGTAAAGTGTTTTAAGTTTTTAATATTTTCTTTTCTTTTTGATCATCCAGGCGTCCTGCCCCACAGCCATGTAAATGTTCCTACATACAAACGTTCGTTGCTGTCTTTTACATTCCTCTGCTGACAGTGAAGAGGTCATGCTAAATCAAGCGAGTGGAGAAACTGGGCATCGTCTTTACCCAGGATGCTCAAATTTAATTCTACCAAAACAAGAGGTAGGGGAGCAGCAAATAATAATTTGCTTTTGTGTTACTGCTTTGAAGTATCTATTCATCATGTTCGTATCTCTGGTAGACATTTTCAGGGTGAGCCAAAGAAATAAGTACCTGCTTATAAGAGGAGACCTCAGGGGCCTGTGGCTTTTTTCTGTCCCCAGCAGTTCTCCAGCCTAATTATTTCTGCTGAGAACGGGTCTCTGAGTCCAAGTCCAAACTTTATCATCTTCATCTAATTCTTTTCCCCGCTCCAGGAGAGGAATGAAGTGGGATAAATTCTGTATCTATATGCTCCTCCAACTTTGAGTCTACCGATTGAAGTGTTTTGTTTATAATAAATGCTATTTTGATGAGGAAAAAAACCCTCCTACTAAAGGAGCTGCATTAGTGGCAGAGCCAGCAAAGCCTGGTTTTCCATAGGTTCATGTCTTATGGTTTCCTAGTGAATTACAATTGTCTCTTTTTTTCCTACAGTGGGGTCATTTGTTAGGTCTCTCTCCCATGTGGATTCTTTAATGTTTCATAAGGTTTAAATTCATGTTACAGCTTTTTTTTTTTTCCCCAGTTATCACACTTTTAGAATTTATTTCTTCTGGCTATTTATTTTTTACAGAGAATGTACCTCTACTGCATTTTGTTGAAATAGAAGAAAATTAACTGGAATCTCAGTGTGTGACTGAGACTGACTGCACAAACTTCAGTGTCCTAGCAAACCAAGCAAAAATGAGTCTCTTGCTAAGTACCTTGCCTGGTTTGGGTCTGTATTTAACTTCATACCTTCTGGGAGAATGAAGTTTGAATCACTAGTTAGTCCCGTTCATCTAGTAGAGCTACTGTAATGGAAGATGTTCTGGCTTTATGGAGCATCAAAGAACAATTATGTAAATTCCTATTAAAATGACAAATTCCCTGCCAGTCCTGTTTCCATTAGAGTCACTTGTAAGTAGCTCACCCTCTTCAAGAGGAGCTAGATTTGCTTTTACAACTATAATCAGTACTCAGAGGTTGGGGCAGGCTGGTTGTCACCAACATGCTGTTAATCACTCCTGTGTAAACTAGAAATCTTCCCAATTCCAGTTTTGGTTTGCAAAGTGGGGAAGGTGGGGTGTGTGAAATCTGTTTGTATATTGAACAATTTACTTCTGTGTATCATGGTGATACAATACACATGGAATTCCATGATACCTTTCTTCTGTAATAGATTCACTTTTAAAACTTAAAAGTACACTTCAGATAAAAGGAAGGCTAAATTCTAAACACATTCTTAGTGTGCGCATAAGCTTCTGTTTACTTGGGAAGTATAATATCAGTAGAGTATTCTCACTTTAAAGTTTATGAATTTCTTTCTTCTCCTCCTTAATTCTTTGAGGTGTCAGTACTGAGAAAGATGAATCATTTATTAGTGGGAGGCCTGACACATGATGAAATCACTATCTGACACTTCAGTGACTTCCAATGTTGTTCTGTGAACATTCAGCAAAGCACAGATGATGTGATGTTGCAGTTCTGTGGGTAGTGTTTTCTTCTTTTTCTTTTTTTTTTGCAAATGGATGAAATGCTTTATCATCATAGTGTGTGAGAACTTCCACATTTGGTATGAATAGCCTTTGCCTATTATTAAGAGTGATTCAGAAGCTCTGATGTAGGGAAAAAATAGAACACATCTGCAACTGGTAGAGAAGATCTTTATATTTCTCCTGAGAATCAGTGAAAACGCAGAACTCCACTTTTTTTTTTTTTGGGCGGAGGGACAGTTACCATTCTTAGGCCAAGAATGTTAATAGGGTTTGGAGTGTTCCCCTTATGGCAGAGGGTGCAAATCTCCTTTATGTTCCAAAATGAAGCACACCTAAAGGGCAGTTCAGTACTGGCTGCGGGATTACTCCCTGAACTAGGCAGTGCTCTTGACCCAAAGACATTTAGGGTATAAACTGGCATTTGACAATAAAGCAATTGGCAATAAAAGACTATCTGACAATAAGCTGAACAGTTTGACTGATTTTTTTTTTTTTTTTAAAGTAGTTTTAGATCTAGTGTCTTGACTCCAGGAGGCAGTTCTGCTAGCATATAGGTTAGACTTTTTGCTTTGCTGAACTTACCCCTTACTACATCTTTCCTCCTCCTCCTTCCCTTCTCAGTATAAATGTTTTTTATTTGCTCCTCTCCTCCCAGCAAACGTTGCAGTAGTTTCAGGCTATTAAGGTATTTTCCTGCCTCACACGATTTGACATCTAAGCAGTGTTACTCCCGCTTCTCTCCCAAGCCACATCACTCAACCATTCAGATGTGGTGCTGGAAGTGAAATGTCGCAGGCTGGGAAGGAACTTGGGGTTTTAGACACACCTCCCAGTACCAAGTCTGGCATCTAAAAGGTAGCTTCAGGGTTTTCTTCTAACTTAACTGGTTTCTCCCTTTGTTTCCTCAGAACCCCAAGTGCTTTTTCCACTGAATCCCATCTTTCCTCTCTCATTCCTTGAACTGGTGATTTTTTTCTCTCTTGATTGCTTTATATAATCCTCATCACTCTGCTGTCCTCCAGTTCCTGATGTGTTTATCATCATGATACTCTGCAGCATGTACTCTTCAGAGATGTATCTGGGTCCAGCAGAAGTAAATACTTGTGAAACTAAGATGATGAGGGAAGACTGTGGAAGAGCTGGCAGTTGAACCCAGCTTTCAAGTAAAGACACAAGGTATGTCTTGTGGGATATTTTCTTTCTCCAGTGGCTAATTTGGGTATCGTTGATTTTGCCCTCCAGAGTTTTGGCTCTGAACTATTCCACAGCTACTACTGGAAAGAAGCAGGTGACCTTTGGAGGCAGTAAAACTGTCTTAATGACGTTTGCTCTTTGATAGCGTGTGTTTCTCCCCATCTCTGTGCCAGCGCGCACAAATCAGATGTGATGATGTGTGCAAATGAGTCAGCAAGTACCACGCTACTTTGCTCGCTGCCTTACTCCTCAGGATGTGATGAAAAACCTTGTAAACTTCAAAAATTATTTGAATTTCCAGTCCAGATAGACTTTGATGTGGCCCTCCCTTTACCATGTTTCCTTGGCATCTCTTTACATTCAAATAGTCTGTTGCGTTGGGCTTGGATCCTGGTAGCTCCTTACAGCTTCCCGGAGTGCCCTGGCTGTTGTGGGATGCTTGGAAGCTTGGCTTTGCCCCTGAGAGGGAGCTTCCCCCAGCTCAACGCAAAGGACTGCTCATCAACACCTGTCCTGCCACACGGGAATGCAGAACCTCCCTGTAGGCTTCATGGATCACATGAAGCCATCTCCACAAAACCGTGTGTGCTGGTGTGCTTGAGGAAAGGGCTGCTGATAGTGAGGGGAGGCTGCCCACCCCTTTGGATCTAAGGACGGAGCTCTCTGTAGGACTGCTCCCAAACTTGAGCCAGGCAGGAGGAGCTAGATCAGCACAAGCGGTTTAAATAGCAGGCGTTGGCTAGCCCAGCCTGGAGAGCAGTTCCAAGATGGTTTAGACTGATCCAAACCAGAGCTGTTGCAGCCCAGCTTTGCATCATGTGTATCCCCACCCTATCTCTTGCGCCAGCGCTGGTGCTTGTTTGACTCCACAGGGAGCTGAACCAGCAGGGAAGTGTTAGAATTTTCTTACTTAGTTCTGTCTTTTCCAAACCAGTTCCTTGTGAGACCAGACAAGCATCTGTGCTGGCACGGGAAAGGGCAGCAGCTGGGGCTGGAGGGACTGCAGCAGCCTCAGCTTAGATCGGATTAAACTGTCATGGAACCACGGTCTCGTTTGGAGAATGCACATGAGCATCTCTGGGAGATTTGAGGGGACAACACCCCCAGGCAGGAGAAGAGGCATTGCGATGGTAATCTCTCCCGGTAACACAGCTGATCTGGAGAGAATATTTATCTACAGTGAAAAATAAATTATAGTAGAACTCTCCAAACACATTTCAAAGACCTAAAAGGTTTCTATCAGTGTTCTGTAAAACAAGATAATTCAACATAGGTTTAAAAGATGAGGTTTTTTCTTCCATCCCTCCCCCTGGCAGCCCTCCCCATCCTCTTTTTTGTAAGCCGTATGATATCCTCATGCCCTGGCCTTCTTAGGCCATGGTATGATGGGCACCCTGCCAAATGAAGCTGAGCTTATAAGCTGCTACTGCCCTGGTTGTTGCTGGGACCATTTGCATGATTTTTAATTTACTTCTGTGGGTTTTTTTTTTTTCCTGCCGAAGCTTGAAGTGGGAGTGTGTTTAGCTGTGAACTACACTGCTGCAAATTCATGGTCTATTAGCACCTTTTCAAAGCTCCCTCTCTGTTCTCTGAAGAATTAGAACACAGTGATAAATAAAAAAAAAACCCCAACCCACTTAAGGCTATCACACAATGTCATTGTTTTGGGCCTTTGTTTTTAAAATTATTGCTAAGATAGGTTTGTTTCTGTTTGCTTGCTTTTCCCCATACTGTAGATTTGAAAACAGCAGCATCAGTAATAAGATACTGATGAACCTAAGGTAGATGTGACAGCATAATGTGGATAGTGCATATACAATTTGTCAAAGCAGACGAAATAACCCCACCGTGGGCAATTTTCAAAAGAAATACACTACAGTACTTGTCAGGTCTGGGTGACTACTCCATAAACATATTACCTGCTGGCACACAAATATCACTTTGTATAAGGCAGTTACACAGTAAAAGAAAAGGGAGAGGCAGGGCAAAACCCACTGATCTTGTGGAGTCCTATAAAAAAGCAAGATCTCAGATGGAAAAATGCTAAAATAAAAATCACCCTGATTCAGGGATAACTACATTTATGTGTAAACTATCCACACATTTGATTTGTATTTCTATTCTGATAAAATAAGTGATGTCATTTTCATCAGACTATATATATACTGTCATTGGATACAAAATTAGCCTAGAAATAGATTCTTTTTCTTAACATATTGCTAAACATTTCAGAATTACTGCCGCAGAGTTGGGCAGAAATATCCTGCAGTATAAAATGACAAAGAACTTCCGAATCAAAATTGAAAGCCTGAGTTATCACACGGTCTCACTGTTGATATCTTTTAATGTTAAATATTTATATTACTTTTTTTTCTAGATACATCCCTGGATCTCTTAATTTATCTTTCATCAAAACAAGTAATGAAGGAATGTTAGAGAGCAGGTGAGTTGCGCTAAAATTCCATAATTCCTACCCATGTATGTATGGTGGTGGTTTCTTTTTTTCCCCTGGGATGTCAAAAAGACGACAATGGCTTTCATTATACACTCTTACAAAAACACAATTATAGCTTTCAACACAACTTCCTTGTGTTCCTAATACCGATCTGCACACATTTGCACACACATTTGTATACAGAGCCATGAAAATCACATCTTAGAAATCAGAGGGCAGGTGGAATCAAAGTTATTAAAATCATAGCCAAGGCATGCAGTAAACTGTAAATCACGGTGTGTTTACTGCAGCGATCTTAAGTGGTTTTCTTTCTCTGCTGTTTCACTGGGAGTTCCCAGGTGCATGGGTGTGCTTAGATCATGAGTCCATCACCTCCAGCACTTATACTGTAGGAGTCTGGTTTTTGACTACAGAAAACAGAATAATCTACTAAAATGTGAGAATAATGTAGGAACGCCTTATGTTGCCCTAGATTTTGTACATCAATTCTAGGAATACATTGATTTAAATTGATTGAGTCCTCCTCGAAGAGGAGCCATCCGTAAAGCCAACCCTCCCCCCTAAAAAGGCAAAGGAAAGCATGAATTAAGATAAGACTTATCACCTAAGAATGGCAGCACACTTGGCCATGAACACCTTGCCTTTGTCTCCTGCTGAGCCTTTGGGACTCCCTTAGCCAGAGGGTTAAAAGGCAAAGAACTCACAAAAACAATTAAGTTTGGCAGGATTGGAAACGTTCCCTTTCACAACTTGAAGGAGCAAGGTTCAGGAATATGCTCTGGGTATATGAGGAAGTTCAGCAATACCAGTTATCCCTCAAATGATTTTACAGGGAGAGGGCTTTGTGTAGGCTGTAATTTTAAATGTAATTTGCGTAATTTCCAATTGTTGCAGTCAATGAAGCTTTTCTTTTAAGAAGGCTGTGCATCGGTGTTTACTATAACTGAGTAAGAAAAAGGAAAAGCTTGACTTTGGAAAAGGTTTTAATTTTGAGTTGGAGAAAAACACACTCAGGACTATCGTTGTCTATTATATATTGTGTAACATCACACCTGTTAAATACGGAACCACTTCCACACCTGACATGCTTCATAGTTTTAATAAATTAAATACAGCCTCCAGTTGGCCACCTGGCAAGACGATGCAGAGCCAGAAGAACCAGGAAGCCTGCCATCCTTAGTCTCTGGCTAGAGTTTTTTGATGGGAAATAATTCTGTTAGGAAATTTCAACCAGTGCTTCAGGTTACAGAACCCAGAAACAGAAGTGTAGGCTGTGTGGATCAAGAATGGCTAATGCATGCACCGCACCTCCCTGTATGTTACTTTTTGATGCGTAAGAAGTTGAGAATTGAATGGGAAGCATGTGTCATCCAGCAGTTCTAACCAAAGTATTTTTCTTTTAATAAAGAAAATAGCATCTGAGTATATTCTAGAACACTTTCCTTTTTTTTATGGATATACTTGTTTCTGAGAAGATGTACACTTTTTTTTTTGCTCTGCTTCTAATTGATTTCTGGGGTCTAATTCCATATTATGGTATGCACAAGCATATAGAAAATGTTAGAAATCGGTAAGAGAAAATGCCTTACAAAGAAGCTTTTTTTTAATCCTTAATAGTGTCTTATGTTTGTAATCTGAAAGTCAAGGTTCGGGGAAAGGTGCAGAGGCTCATGTTACAAAGCATGTCATGTCTTCTTTGCTGAGCAGTGTTAACAGACCTTTTTGCTACCCAGTGCAAACTGCCTACAGGAATTCTCTGCTCTGTTCCCATGTTCCCACATTATGGTCTCTTCCTTCTTTACTGTGGATGCATCTAGAAATTTCTAACAGGTCAGTAATCCCTGAAAGAGAACATCCATTAGGTTAAAATGAGGACTCACTACCATGAAACACTGGCTTTTAGTTGTAAAACAAAAGCAAATGTGATTCTTTCTAAACAAAGCAACTTCCAGTTACCAGAGAGGAATTCTTCCATCTCCACAGTGTTGAAACGTGTCGGAAAATATTTATACTGACAGAGATAGGTGGGATTGAAAAGAGTCAAAGTCTTTCAGTTTAGGTTCTGCAGGCTGTTGTGGGTCGTAAATATGCTGCTTACTCCAGAAGGGTACAGAGAAAATCTGCCCTGTGAGACCTCCTCTGTAGTGAGTGAGAGACATTTTTGAGAACACTTTAGAAAGCTTCAATCAATAGTACATAGCATAAGCTTAATGTGCTACAGGAAGGCAACGAGGAAGGTCAGGGCATGACTAAGTTTCTTCAGTAGCCAAAGTTCCGTAACATTCTCCAGATGGTCTTAGACAGCAGACTGTTCTGTGCCAGAGAGGAAGGAAAAATGGGGTTGTGGTTGTGCTGGTCTAAAGTGAGGGATAGTTCATTGGGCATCCCAAGAGTATGTGGATGCTCTCTTAAGCCAAGTTCTTTCCTTTTGTGCCTGCATCTTCATTGGCCTGGCCAACATTGCACCCCTTTTTGGATGGGGGCAGTGGAACAGATGTATTTCTGGAAAAAGTTCATCTAGGATCAGATTTGCTGATGCCGGTGCCTGTGTGAGGATGGCAGTACATGCAATAACAATACATTCTGGAAAATGGGGAGGAGATACCAGAGAGAGAGATGCAGGCAAGAAGAGATTCTTGTTCTAAAAGACACAAGTTTTATACACAGGGAGTGAATAAATGACTGGATGCAAAGCCTAAGCACAAAGCCACTCTTGTCACATTCAATTAACTTGATTTTCATTTAATGTCTTCGATCTAGCTATTGCTGGGCTCTTTACAGAATGCAGGCAGGATCTGGAATGTGGATCAAGTCTGAGGATAAAGTGACAAAGAAAATGGCCACCAGTTGAAATGCCGTAGTTCAAATAATTGTCAATTAAATGCCCTGTGTCTAAGGCCTTCTGCCATGGTGATTAGCAGTTGTCTGGTCTTTGCTATTTGAAATGTTTCTGTCCAAATTAGCGCTAGATAATTGTTTGTGGTCACCCGATTGTAGTCGTGATTTACCAGCATTGTGTTGGTATCAAGAAAAAATGCAAGGTGATCTGACTGCTCCTGAATGAAAGCACTTTGGAAAATTGGCATGCTTTTTAAGTTCTAAGATACTATTTCTTTTTAATGAATGACAACAGCATTTCTAACAGAAGTTTACTTCCAGAAGGCATCAACACTTGCACGACCTTATCAACAAATAGAAGGATTCTGTTAATTCTCAGTGCCAGTGGCTTCAGTGCATTTTCCTTGGAAAGGAAAAATCAGCTCCAGGATGAAAGGAATTTGTCTCCCAAACAATAAAATAGCTCAATCCAGGGCCTGGCTAACATAATTCCTTATAGCAATTTACAGTCTGTTGAATGTTGGGCTGTAAATTTACTAAGAACCAGGAAGTGATTGGCTTGTAAACATTAATAAAAGAATAAAGCCTGGCTTTCTGCTAGTAAGAGTTTAAAATTCTGCCCAGCTAAGCCTAGGACGTACCTAAATGCGGAAACGGATGTAGCCATTGTGGGATGAAAATACCTTACAAACCAGTCTCCTGTATGGATACTTTGAGGAATAAATATTATGTTTAGTCCTATAACAGTTACTCTGTTGTATGAAGTGAGTAGTGATTCTGGAATAAATGCACTTTCAAAGACTCTGTAGAAGCCCATATGGTGAAGAACTTGCCAGTCAGAGAACAGATAATATCCCGTGAGGAAGCTTCAGCAGAGTTCAGGCTAACTTTCTGTTGTAGATCAGGTTAAAAACAAAAGCCTAAACCAACACCAAAACAGGTGTAGTTAAAAGCTGTCTTTCTTTTGCATGATTTTTAGCAAGTTAATTCCTTGTATACTTCCCGTTATTGTTTAACGGGGGTTTCCTTTGTGCATCAAAGGAGGAATATCGCTTTAAAAGTTTGCTATTGATTTGCACTCAGAAGTCCAGTTGGATCCCTGTGCCAATCAATGAGGGTCTCAACTTAATAATTCACCTAACAAAACTGCATTAAGATAATGCCAAAGGTTTGCAAAAATCTTGTAAAAGGAAGATTTTTCACATTCCTAACTAACTACTTGGAGTCGGGTTTAACTTGGTGAAAGTGAATGAAGCTCCAGAAACATCTTCAACGAAAGTCACACACTTATTTCCTGTCTTAACTTCCCAGTGAGGTGGGTGAGTAGGTGTTAATAGTTGGAATTTCACCTTGTAGATTTTTTTTTTCTTTCTTTTGTGGTTGGAAGAGCTCTCTAATGGTCATCGTGCGTAAACCACCTGTTCAAGCGGGGTCACCTAGAGCAGGCTGCCCAGATGGCTTTTAATCTTCTTTACCCTGGAGATAGATATACATAACTGGCACTGACCTTCGGGCAAGAAACCTTTAACAGATCCATCTTTGAAGTTCATGTCAACTGCTCCCGTTTTACCGGATGAGTGTTTGAGTGTTGCACAGATTTCTGGAGTAAGCTTTTTCGTAACACTCTTCTGTCCTCCCAGGTTCTGGCTGTTACAGATCTTGGCTGAAGGGTCTGGGCTACCACATCTGCGTGCAGCTTTGGGGCCTACAGCCACACATTTAATTACTTTATATTTTGCTAGCTGATTGTCTCTCCATTCATAGACTCCAGAAGGAAATTGTGTGAGATTTAACCTGAATGTGTTTTACCTCTTAACCAAAATATCCTTGGGGATTCGAGTACTGAAGCACTTAAATTATGTCTTTTTCCTATATTCCTTTTAGTGTATTAGAACCTTTGGATAGCCAAACACTTTTCTGAAAACCAAACTCTTCTGAAGAATAAGGCTTCATTTGTGAGTATGATCTTAACTAAGATTCTCCAGCTGAATTAGTTGTAAGTTTTATGTCTGTAGTCTCTATGCAGGGGATTAAGAATTTACCCCTTTATAGCCTGATAAATGTATATATAAAATTTATTTAAGCTTTCTAGAGACAGAAAAAGGTAAAATCCTGCTAACCTATCTAGGAGACTTAATTATGCTGCTTCACTGAAACCACTCTAGTCTTGGACAGTCATCTGAATGACATGTAAATAACTGTCACCACAGGACCTTTAGCAAGGCTCAGTGCTTTGTATTTGACTTATTAGAAGCTTTTAATGACTAGTATGAAGACACAGGACAGAGCCACAGATACACAGTTACACATTCAAAAGACTATTAACGGCCTTTTTCTCTTTGCTTTGAGTTTACAATTTGATAAATTCCAAGGGTATATTTTCTGAGACAAATTTCATTGCCTTAGGATAATTTAAAAATTTTTTCTTTAATGTGATTTGTCATGGTAGAACCTAGACATTTTCCACGTGGGTTTTACTCTGTGCTTTAGGTGGCCTGCAAGGAATTAGTTTTAATTAATATGACTGACGAATGCATTGTTGAAATAGTCGTTGCGGCAAGCAGGCCTTTGTGTTAACAGTTGGGTTAAACAACCCCTTTATCGGAGCTATTAGCACCTAATATTGCTGTCTGATTAAAGATCATTCAGCGGATTAGCCAGTCCCAATGCTTCCACAGACCCCCAGACAGGTGCTCAAATAAGAAATTATGTTAAGTAAATTAGCACTAGTGTCGTTCCTGGCTTTGTCTCGGTTGCAGGAAAGGAAAAGGTTATTGGGCTGTTTGGGTATTTTTTTTGTTCCTCTTAAGCGGCAGGTTAACTTGGACAATGCCTGTGGATTTACATTGCAAAAAGGCAAGATCAGCACTAAGGTCTTTGTCCTATAACTGACCTGACCTTCCCATCTCACCAAAGAGTGTTCTGCCTTTCCTCCGCACAGGTTGGTTAGGAAGATAGGGGTGCTTTTACACTAAAAACGTTTTATTTCTGGGGTTTGTTTTGACAGTGGAAGCAGCATATAATGTAGAGAGTCTGTCCTGTGCTTCTAGAAATGCATTTTCTTTTAAATTCATGCATTTAGACTGGGCTCGTAGGTAAACTGGAAACGCGTAACTTAAGAAGGCAGGAAATCCCGCAAGAGTTCACAGAGCATAGCTTAGCTGACAGTTCACTTTTTAATGGGTGAAACGAAGCCTTGACATTAATGAACACAGGCCCCCTGACTTCAGTGGAATTTTGCATCTTTCTACCAGTCAGATTTCTGGCTCAACTGTGTCGGATGGCAATTTATAGTACCTTTCATGTCCCCCTGAAAAGCCATGTGTCCTCTGTAGCCTGGGGACTGTTTCTGACAACAAGGCTGCAGGGCAGAAAATAGCGGGCTGATGACAGACAAGACCCCAAAGTTTTTGTGTGCCTTGAAACAGGAGCAATGTCTTGTCCCTGTTGATTTCTGTTAGCTTTGAAAGGGCCGAGAGTTTAATAGAAGTAGCTGGAATGGGAACTAGCCCATCGATAGGGCTAGCATTACCGTAAGAACTATTTGAGCAGTGCTCATTGTAGAAGGAATATTCTTGGGTGTTTGAAAGAGATGTACTAAAATAAGCCCTGTTTATTCTTGAAGTATTATTCTTTGTTTGCTGCTCTCTTCGGAGAGGGTGTCAAAGGGACATGCTGGTGTCAAGTGGATGTGGATGTGTGCTACCTCACATTGCTCAAAAGCACACGCTAAAAAACCATCTCAGACTGTTTGGTTAGATGGAGGCAAATGTCTAAGATGCCTGGGGACTCCTGACAAAAAAGAAGGAACGAGCTTGGGGCCTCTGGTTCAGTCTTGCTCTAAATAGACCACCTCTTAGGTTAGAAAGTGGTGACGTGTAAAGGGAACTTTAGAAATGCAGCACAACATTGAGACGAACCCCTTCTCCCCCCTCCACCGCCAAAGCCCTGAAGCATCACACTCTGTAAAAGATGCATTAGATTTATCAATAGACCTTTCTTTACTCAACTGTGCTGCAATTCCTTTTGGGAAAAATTGGATTTTCATCAAAGACACAGAAGACTATAAAATTGGAAGCAGATGTGAAGTTGGATTGGATAGCTCTGTGGCTGTTTCTTTTGTGGAAGCACTTTTGAACAAATCCAGCCTTATGTGCTTCTTGCTGTCTTGCCCCATCTAACTCCCTTGCCTGCTTTTTACATTTTCCAGAGAACCAGAAGGTGCAGTGTGACTAACCTATCTAAATGTAAACTTCTTCCCTATCACATCGTCTATCTCTTGAATTTCCAACTGTTCCTGTATTCTTTGGAAGATATTTTTAAACAATAGCCTCAATATTTTGCTTTGCTAACATTTAAAAAAAAAAAAATACAGGCAGAGCTCTACACATAGAGGCTGAATTTAGTCGTGGTTACTAGCACTTTTGCTGGCCTGGATGAAGTTTAGACCTGGCCTGTGCACGATACCTTAATTTATTGGCATGTTTTAATTTGTTGAAAACAAGCTTATATCTCATTTACTTAGAGAAAGGTCTGTCTTTTGGCATATTGATGATGTTATTAATGTAATTGATGAATTGGCAGGAGGAGCACAATTTTAAAGATGATTAAAATTTTTTTGGTGCATTTTTATTCATGTCTTTGATGCCACATGCAATGTGCCGCAATGAAAAGAGGAGCCAAGCAACAGGATTTATGATGTTGTTTATCTGTTGGTGATGTTTCCTCAGTTCTGATTTACAGCAGAACTGAGCCTGGGCCCAGTGAAGTGCGGTTTCAAATCCACAGCTTGCCCAGAATTCACGAGGGCTTACCCAGCTTCATCTAAGACTTTATAATGCTTAGCCCTGCTATGTGGGGACATGCAGCCTCTTAGGAGTAATTTTTTTCCCAGTGCAGGGCTACTACCTGATGAGGAGAGTCTCTGGTGTTCCTGCGATTGCTCCTGAGGAGAGCACGGCAGCTGCTCTGCTGTGAGCCTTCAATGCTCTGGTTTGAGCCTTTGGCGCAGTGGTAACTCGGCGCAGAAATGCTGTGCTCTTGCAGGACAGAGGGAGTAGCCACGAGTCTGGAGGACCAGTCTGCGACACCCAAGGGGTAGCACAGGGCAGGTTCTCCACTTTGGTGCTTCAAGAATTGACATTTTATTTTGGTTTGTCCTTTCACTTTGGACTCCCCTTACGCAGCCATGCATGCTTTGACTTCCTAGGTCTTCTCCTCATACTGCCCACTACATACTCCCTCCTAGCTGTCCCCCAACTCATCAAAGACCTGCTCAACCCCCTCCTCAATCTTCCCATCTTCTACGTGCTGTGCGTACCCATTCTGTGTCTTTTATGAGCCCCGCTTCCTCCACAGGGTCAGCCACTTTGGCTGTCTTGTCGTCTTGATTTCCTCACTCCTGGTGCTAAGCAGAGTTGATGAGACAGGAAGAAAGGAAGTGGCAGGAACTGCTAAATCTGAACATCTTTCCTGCTAAAGTTATTTGAAACGAGAAGTAATTAACATGCCTTTAATTTAAATGGCAGAATGGCCTGTTGGAGATATCCAAGTGTGGAATTCACAGGTGGGGGAGCGACATGGCAAGGTTTTGATTTTAAAAAATGCCTTTAAATGTTCTTTATGCAAATCAATACTTTTCTGAAATAGGTGCACATGAAATGTGATTGTTTTGACAAAAGCAATTGTGTCAAACCGGGAGATCAGAATTCAGCCGTTAAAATGCAAAAGATAAGAGATCCCAGTTCAGCCCGTGGATGAAGGTACTTGTGTAAGGCTGAGCCCACCACTGAAAGGTGCGCGGTTCATGCCAGAAGATCTTCCTGGCCGTGGAGTTACTTTTTGAATCCCCACAGCTCACCATACATAATATGATTAACTGTGGGCACAGATTCACTGTGAATTTAAGTGACACTCCCCAAAATTCGGTAGAACAGATCAGCATCCAGATGCTGTTCTCAACGTCACCTGCAGTTTGTCTCGTAAAATGGGTAAGAATTGGGGTGTAGATGTACCTTTCCAGAAATACAGGGTTACCCTGAATCTCTGGCTCTTTTCTGAATGATTAACAATGAATCACTGTTTTTTTTACAAGTCTCAATGCATTCACTGTATGCCAGGTGTCGCAAGAGCAAGACAATGTGTACCAATTTGGAACTGGCTAAACAGCTTCATGCTGGCATCTCTGCTTGGTAGTAGGAGTCTTGAGAAGGAGCTACTTCAGTTTAACCTTCCTAGTATGGATAAGATACTGTCATCTTCTTGAGCATAATTATCTTTCCACCCCCACCATCTTATCCTTTCTATATTTCCCAGTAGGAGGATCAAAAGAAAGTTAGTTAACTGCAGCATTCATCAGATAATCCAAAGGAGACATTAATCTGGAAGACAGTATTACCAAATAATTAATACATGGGTTAATTCCATCCTTATTTATCTGATGTTCTTATGACTGTGAGCATGGGTTTCTCAACCTAAATCCTAGTACAAAGCACTCCCTGCTTGAGGAGAGTGGTCCTGGAGGGGAACAAAGAGAGAAGGAGGAAATGTGTGTCTTCTTCAGGACACTTGCCAGCTACTGATAATGCTGAAAAGAATAATTTCCTTTAACACTTAAGATAATACTCAGTGAGTTACTGAAAAAACAGCAAGCAGAAAACTATCCTGATTTTGTTTGTATGTGCATAGTTACCTAGATTTGCATTGAGGATTACTTTCTTATTCTGGAATTGCTAAATTTGTTTTCTGTTTCTCATGTCATCTCTGTCTTTTGGTTGTTCCAGGTGACTGCTGACAGGCCAGTGGGAAAGCAGATCTGTCCTTTCACAAGTGCATTTTCCCCTGTGCTGCTCAGATGCTACCAGTGCCATCGATGGGTACGTATCACATGCAAACAGACTGTATAGAGAAGAGCCACCAAAAGAACTCAGTCTGTGAGCAGTGAGACTAATAAAACATGGTTTCCGTTGGCTCGGTGTCCTTTGTCCCTTCCCTTCCCGGTGCTCTATGTTGACATTTCTCCATCTCTTTTATGACATGCCCTTCTGTAAAGACCAGTGTGCACATTGTCTAGCCCAGCGCTGTGCATGCCCAGTACTGGCTGGGCAATTGGTCGCTGCCAACTGCGGCAGCTGAGCTCTGCCTGCTTTTCCCTCAGAGCGATCGCTAATTTGGGTTGGCCAACAGCTCAGAAAGTTTTCTGTGAGGGAGATTCGGGGAGAGGGAGGGAGCGGGAAGAGGTAAACAGATGGAAAGAGACAGATAGCGCAATCATTTAAGCCTCATTACGTACAAAACTAAGCTGAAAATGACTGCCAGTGATTACCATTAATGAAAGTTTATTCGGAATGTGGCAATGAGATGTCAAAGGTGCACCAACGATGCATTCGGGCTGTGTGGCAGCGGCCTCTCCCTCCCACCCCCATTCTTTAATTACAATTCCAGTAACTTTCAGGATCTTTTTGTCAACAGAGTTGTCGGCCAAGCTGTGCTCACCATCCAAAGTCCATTTAATTCCTCGCAAGAGGTTGAGGTTGGTGTGTTGAATACTAACTGTCTTTCTGCATCTCTACTAATGTGGACATCATATGCTTTCCCTGGAAATGACTTTCAGACAGGCTATTCACCCTCTCTGGGAGATTACACGAGGTTATAATAAGAGATGACATAATAGTTGTACACTGTTAGCCAGTTTCTGAACTTTTTGCAACTGACAGCTTTATCTTTAAAAATATACAGTCTTTTTTTATTACAAATGATAAGGATATGTCTTATTTTATACATGTGGTATCTGGATGCTCTCGATAGGTTGGAGAGACACGTATCAGAGTTTATGGCTGTTCAAGTAGATGTATGCTGTAAGTTGTGATTTGGGTTAGGTGTCTAGAAAGGAAATGGTGCCTCACCACCCCTGAGGACCTTAGCCCAAAGTTACATTTGATTCACATTTTCTTGTGATCTATGTTGAAACCTAAGTTGTGAAATACTGTGCAGTACAATGGAAGATACGGAGTAAGTAAGGTGACATTTCATGCTGAAAGAGGGCAACATTTTAAAATTCCTGCCTAAAATTAGGCCGACAAATCATACTCGTCTGGGCAGCTCAGCAGCTGCAGTCACTTCGAGTCAATTGGACCTGCAGATGCTGCTCACAGAGGAAAGTTGGCCAATGGTAGTTACTGGTGTGAAGGTAACCTTAAGGACCTTAAGTGTGAAAATACTTATTCACATTTTTATCCTTTAACTGGATATTATTTTAATCTAATAGATTGATCATAGATTCGGGAGTTTTGCAAAGGTGCTTCAAGAAGCTTATTTCAACATTTACTTGGGTGCAGAGAAGTGGATTCTAAATGGTGTGGTGCTTTCTGTGTAGAGACATGTCAAATGAAATACTGTACATGTGCAAGTGTTGGTCAAATCCCTGGTGACCTTTAGCTCACATAAGGTCGCTCTCCAAGTGTCTCTGCTTAAGAGAACTCAGCATTTAAACATCCATTTTAAAATTGATTTGGTTGAACGATACTGTTCATCTTCTCTGAGGCCCAGCACGTCCTAGAGGAGAGTAAAGGAGCGTTTCCCTTCTAAGCATTGTCAAACTGAGAAAGAGTGATTGTTCCTCAGTTTTGCATGTGTCAGCGTAATAGAAGCTTAGTCATGCAAATCTTTATTACTTGGCAGTTCTACAGCAGGGAAAAACAGAGCATTGCCGTATTTTGTCAGTGTTTGGAGTTAAAAGTATGCCTTTCATTGTGCTTTTCAAGAACAGATGTCAAGACAATCTTGAAAACATAAATAAATGCTAAAAAATATTTTTCTGATTTTTAATAAGGGGGAAACCACCTCCTAGGTAGTTCAATGTGTTCATCTTCCTTTCCATAAAAAGATATAAACTGTTTGTGTTTCTTTCCAGTTCCATGGGGGGGAATAGAAGAATTACTCAGTTAATGACAGATTTTATTTTACTATTATTTAGTGATTCTGCTAAGTGCAATAGTATACTACAGAGTTCCAAATCATCAAGGATTTTTATCCCTTTTACGGCACTACAATACATCGTAGTACATTGAGTAAATGAGCTGTGATAGAGCAATCACTCGTGTTGTCCATGAACACACATAAGAACCAAGCTGGAGAACAGCTGGCTTTAGAAACATGAGCAGGGTAAGGCAAAGGGGAATGAGGATGTCAGTCATGTTTTCCTGTGCTCTTTACAGTGACACGGAGCCAAGTTTACTAGGGACAAGGCCTTTTGCTTTCATGTCTTTTCCTTTATGGAATAGTGTCAACCATGAGAAGACATGTCTGGTAATTACTGGTGGCTGTATCAGGACAGATCTAACCATGACTCACCAAGGTAAAAAACTGGCTGGGTCAAAGTTAAGTATTTCTTCCAAGCTAGCAAGAAGTGATTTGTTTGCGAGTGAAGTTTTCCTTTCTGGCTTCCTTATGCAGTAGTAATTCACCAGCTTACTGGTTTGTACATAGGAACGTCCAGAAGGAGGATTAGCTCTATTGAGGTACTCTGCTGAGGTTGTGAACGCTGATTACATGGTATAAATCGTTTGATGCTTGTTTGTTTCCGATCATCAGAGGAATGAATGAGACCCCTTAATGCAGCCTTGCTCTTTTGTGTAGGTTTGCAGAGAGTCCTTGCACTGCTTGGCTCGTCTGGATTACCGGCAGACCTTTCATAGGAGATATTAATTACAGGTGAAGCTGTGAATGCCCCCTATAGTTAAGCTTGCTTGACACTTTTCATCACAAGACCCTGTTTTCTGTTGCTTACAAATTCCTCAAATGTATGTTATTTGGACTGAAAATGTGCAGACTGGGAGACTGCATCTGGCGGAGTATTTAAAGCTTCAGAAAAAATGGCTGGGTTTTGTTGTTTGTTTGTTTTCCTGAGAAAAGTTTGAGACAAATATGTTGCTTTTTTGCTTGTCTTAAAGATAAATGTCTATTCATTTTGTTGAGAAGCTCCAACAATTTGGAGTAATAATTGGGAGGCAGAAGCAATGTGTCCCGAAGTTACCGGAGTCCAGGCTTTACAAATGTCCTAGCGCACATGCAAGAACAACTCAAGGACTGTTAAAACATAGAAGGGATCTGGTGAAAGTAAATAAATTGTGAAAATATAAGTGAAGCTACTTGATAACTACTATTTTCCAGGCTATCATCCACCTGTGGAAATGGGGGGAAGCTCATCCCATTCACAAAATCACACAGGTCATTTCTTGTTTGCAGAGCACTCAAGTAGTACCAAGGATAAGATGACAGAAAAGTCAACAGACGTTCATAGTCCTGTTGTTGTAGCGAGTCTTGAGTACAGGTCAGTAAATAATATCTGGTGCCTCATGGAGAACAGCAAGAATATTTAAAAAAATGAACATTATTGTGTGTAACAATTAGCATCTAGTCTGTCCACTGAATGAGGAAATGGCTTTGGGAAAAAATAGTCATGTCATCCGTAGTCCTGCATGCAATGTGTATGCCAGCGGGCCTGAAATGCAATTGTCTGGGAAATCTTGGAAGGTTGTAAGTTTTGAGTGATTGGCTTTGTATCTGTAATGTTCTTTTAATATTTGTTTACATTTTGCGATAATTCTGAGGATGCCATTTTTTAATGCATAAAACATGTTAAAGGAACAGGGACTTATTTACCACGTTCCTCCCCTTAAAAGCTGAATTAGAAGTAAGAAATTCCTGCATTTGCCTCTGTTCTTTCAAAAGATAAAGAAATTGAAACAAGTTTGCTTGGTGGAGCA
>JAVSBS010007051.1:374394-390165 GCA_033124195.1 Coracias cyanogaster | reverse complement strand
GGTATTATCTGTAGCTCAAGCAGTAGAGGAGGTGAAATACATGAAAATAAAGTAGTTCTACACTGAAGGAAAGAAACAGTAAATTCTTTTCTTAAATCCTTGGATAACTTCTTGTTTTGTCTGCAAAATAGTATTTTTTTCTTGGAGAGGAAAAAGGTGTTAGACATAGCAATTTCAGTTGGATAGAAACGTCATCACATAAATAGCCTGCTGTGAATGACATCTTAGGCAGCTCAATCACTATCCTGCCAGGAGGAAAAATAGAAAAAAAAAAAGTCCCTCAAAAACCAGTTGTAAATTCAATGCATCTCTTAATTGGGGATATATTGGAATTTACATGGATAAATTGCAGCTCTGATGCAGTGATGTTGGGAGGCACTGGGCTACAGCCAGAATGTACAGTACTTTAGACGTGCTGTGATGCTCCAGACAAGCTCCTCACCTTTCTCTGCTCTTTTCCCACCTACAAAATAGTGAAATTTTTTCAGAGTGGAAAGTGCTATATGTTTGTGTATGATCATTGTTGTGGAGAATATTAAGAATATAGATCCTCTCTTCCTTGACAAGTTAAAAGAAAATGCATCATACAAATATTTCATCAACAGATGATTAGTATTGGTATATGATTGGTTATGACTTTAGAATAACACAGGGTTTATCTTCTCACTCTTTTATAAGTCACGTGCGCATTGTATCCTTACGTGGGTTGCACAGGTCTGCAGGATGCCCTCACACAGTGGGATAACATGGATTTTGATTGTTGATTCCAGGACCAGGAGCTTGGTGGAAGAGTGATTTGAAAGTTAATCAAAGGAGAAAGTTAAGAGTTGAAACAGGGCTGTAGCTCGCTAGCACATTTAACACAATTGTCAGTGTTTAATTAGGAGGCATTTATGGCTCAATGTTCAAGTGTGGCATCGGGATCTGATCTCTGCTGCTACACAAAGGTGAGAAAAGCTTCTCCCCTGACAAGAAGTTGTGAAAACTTGCAGTCTTGTGAACAGTGGAAGTTTAAAGGTACGGACGGGCAGGAGCTCTTCAGCAGCTGTGCTGCTTACCTTCAACTGTCTAAATAGTAACACCACTCCCTTTAAGTGGCTTTGGGAGTGTTTCTGTAAGCAAGCTCTGCCAACAAATGTGAGGGAGCAGTAACCTCTGTAAAGAAGTGATGATCCACAGCTGGGGCTATAACCCTCCCCTGGGATGGCTGCATCTGTCCAAAGCCCAACTTCCAAAATTTACAGAACAAAGGTAGAGTTTGTTTAGCAAAATTGCTCGTATTAGCTAAATAATGGAACTTGCTCATGCCAAAACCACCCAGCTTCTACTTTTCTTAGTTAAATCAGGATTGATTTATTCAGAAAGTTCATGGCTTGGGTTTTTAGTTTGGTTGGTTGGTTTGGTTAAGTAAAGAAGATAGAGCTTAGGTCATGTAAGGGTCTCTTAGCCTAGGAAGAAACCTCTGCTACTCAGATTTATTTTTTTTTTTCATCAAGCTGTGTAAGGGTCAAGCTGATGTGTGCAAAATAGTTAATGATAAAATTCTCCCAGAGCATATCATGATTTATTTGGTAGAATTTAGATATACCAAGCAGATGGGCATATACACTGCTCCTATTAAATGTTTGAGGTTTAAACATGTGCTCTTGGAAAATGAGCAGTGGTAGATGAAGTTGCTTCCTACATTTTAAGTCTTACTGACTGCCAGTATCCATTAATTTCTCTACTGACAAAACAACATCATGAACTTCAGGTAGACAGATTGCTCTTTTGATTTAGGAGTGACCAAAACACCACCCAGAGCATGCACAGTATCCTATGAAACTTCAGTGTATCATGGTTCTTTGTGTCAGTTATTTGAATTCAAACGATGGTTTATACTCATTTTCATAAATAAATAGGAACCAAGTTTGGAAAGTTAGGGCAAATGATCCATGAAAATAATTCCCTCCTTTTTTTCTTTCCCAGAGAACTTTTCTAGCTGTATTTATATCTTTGAAAGTATAGCACCTGCCAAAGGAGGCGAAGGTCAAGTTGAATGTTGATTCCTACACTTCTTTGAGGCATTGCTTGGTTAAACCATGCATTTGTTAACCATAGAATAAGACCGCATTGAACAATTCTTGAAATAGTCCAAACCTTGGGTAAGAAGCATTTTGTTCTACAAAAGAAGACAGGCAGAAGAGCCCTTGTAAATATGTCATCTACTGCCAGAACACAAATACGTAGTTTGTCAGTATGTTTTTGTAGACAAGAAGAATGGAAGTTATTTTAAACTTCTCTCTCTTTTCGTCCTACCTTTTGAGCTTCTAGCCGTAATGAAATACCCTGAACGTCATTTATTCCTATCTGCGCTTCTTTCAGTATGAGTCTCTAAAGCAACATCTCTTGTGGAAAAAAGGGTATCTGAAAACTGTTCTGACTACTGCAGATGCTGAAATAAGAATGAAAGTCAAAGAAATACGATGAATGGTGTCTGCCGAGAAAGCTCCCGTGGAACTGCTGAGTGAGGATCGCTGATGCTCAGCGTCACGTAATTACGAAACCTAGTGAAGATGAGCCGTCAGGAGATCTCTAATTAGATAGCGCAGCCAACCCCATAGACAATGTTTCCTGTGTGTGCCACTAAGGGGTCTTACGTCAGAGGAGTTGCTGTGCTCTGTTCCCAGTGAAACGGCTGAGAAAAGAGAGAGACTGGTAAAAACGCATGGAAAGTTTCTTTGGAGGGAGTCTTTGCGCATGATTTGTCCAGCTCTAGGTTATTCAGCACAGTCCTGAAGAAAAACAAGGGTTATATTATCTGGAAGGCTGAGAGGTGGGTAGATACCCAGTAGATAGAGGTTTTGTCACAGTTTCCATTTGCCTTGATTCTGCCATTTGGAAGATGATAAAATTAATGCCTCATCTTAACTGCTCCACTTTGCACACATCACAGGAACTAGAGTGGTTTGTTTAATAGAACTCCTTATTTGGTACTCACATTTAAAAAAAAATATATCCTTTTGCCCTTGTGGCAGCAAGTTGTGTTGTTTTATGGAGGAATTCTCTATTTACTTTGCATGGAGCTGTTCTTTTAGAAATACATTTATTTATTTATTTTTAATCTAGGAAGGTGTTAGTGGCTGCCATCAGATGGTTCTTCCGTCAGTAGAAAGTCTCAGATCTGGGTAAAAATGTTAAACGTGCGAAGCAGCTTTCCTTTGGGCTAAACGATAGGAATATTTAAACATGCTTTTAACTGCTTGTAGGAAGGCAGTAATCAAGCAAAGCAAAGGCTGAGCTGAATTAGGCCGCACAGTCTGAGAGATCGTTTCCAAATGCAGCAGAAAAAACCAAGTTGTGTGTGAAGCTGCAAGCGTGGCTCGGGAGTACGGGAGAGTCAAAGCCCTTTGGGGCTCATGACTCACCGGCCAGGGACGCTTGGGCTTGGTGAGCAATGAAAGTGGCTGTTACTGTTTGATTTGTATTTATTTATTTATTTTGTGTGATTATATACTTTGCGAACAGCGTTGCACAAAGTACAACCGCAGTGAACACCTCTCTGGATCATCTGCTGCTCCTTTCTCAGGGATGTAGCCTGTGGCTAGTGCTGCACGTACAGCTCTGCAGGATGCATCTCTGGACATCAGGTCACGGCAAGAAACAGTCATGAAATATTCTGCTTCTGGAAGCATTAGTGATACAACAGCCAGGGAAGCAACGCTAATAACTTTCTTATCTTTGGCACAGAAATGAAGGTTATATAGGCCACCCTTTGCTCTTTAAAGAAACAGTTGAGCCCTGGCTTAAAGAAAGCACATCTGTTAATTAGCAAAAGTACCAGACGGCTTGAAGATAAGGTATGTGGAGAATAGAGCAGTGTTTACAGTTGTAAAGCCAGTCCAACTAGGCAAGATATCCCTTCACCTTGGTGCAATTCTTTACAGGTGCTTACCCGAGAGGTAGTTTGTGCAATAACAAAGCCCAATAACTCAGCTGCAAATGGGATCTGTTGCAAATGCACTATCTGGCAAAGTGATGGGTGGGTGCACTCAAGAGCTGGTAGCTGCTTGTAAGCTCGGACCAGCAATTAATCACTGAGGAAGTTAGGAAGGAAAAAAAACTAAGCAGAACGTGAGTGCCAAGAATATTGTCAAAATACACCTAGAGAAATCACTGTGCTTTTATAATTATGTTATTAATAATAATATTGGGATTTTTATTTCAGCTGAGGTAATAGCTGGAGTTTGCAGAGAAGTCAGTGGGAGCTGTGCGTGATTCTGAGGTCTGATGGTAGTATCTTAAATGAAAAATGCACCGTATTGTAACAACAGTGAACAGCAGGCATGAAAAACAGTTGCAAGCTGTAACCCGTCTGCATCAAAGTCAGCGAGGAAAAGGCATGTTGTACCCTGTAGTATTTGTAGAGTAGAAAACAATTGTACAATTCAAGGCTTGTGTCATCGTGGATACGTGTAGGGAAAGTGCTGCAACCGTAATATTCTCTTCACATGCTAGGCACAATGATCTACTTCTTTGTGTGTGTCTTGCTGTGGTAGCAGCCCCATTGAAATTATGGAAGAAAATGGGTGGACACGATATGATCTGTTCTTTAATAATTGCAAAACACTCTGGGATCTTCAGAAGGAGGATGCTCAAGAACTGTGAAATAGCTTTTATTAGACCAGGGTAAGGGGGTGGTGAGAGGATGGGGAATGAGATCATGCGCCTCGGTTCAGACGGTGTTTGTTTAAATCTATCATATCTGAGTGGGGCACTTAAAAGCATGTTTAATGCCAAGTGTATGAAACCTCGTTGAATACGTTAAGCATCAGCTGAGTCAGGGGTATGCTTGTACGCAGCTTGCCCTCTCCTCGGCTCTATTAGTCTACAGTCTGGGAGACTAACTGTGAGCAGAGGAAACTTGGCAATGGAGCTGGTTTCTTACTCTGATAAGTTGTAACAGACACATGGGTGATGCTGCCTGTTAATTTATAAGGCATTTAACACTTAATCATGCTTGTCTAGTACAAGCCAGGAAGGACACTGCTTTCTGCAACCTCTAATTGGGTGCCATCAGTAATATAAGCCTAAAATTGTCCCAGTCAGCAACTGTATTGCCTAATCAGCATGAGCATGTACCCATTGGGGACCAGACACAGATAAGCGGGAGAGCGGGAGGGAGAGATCTGAACGCATCTTTGAGATGAGCAGCATGTCAGGAGCATAGAGGATGTCTAGATTTATGTGCTTTTTGGCAGCACTAGTGAGCTATTAATCATTTCTCATGAATAGGGCTCTTGTAAATCAGAGGTAGGAAACACATTTCGTGGATAATCATGGCAAAAATGTCAGCTTTGCTACTTGGTCATATGCTGATAGGATGCTTAGCACCGGCGCGGAGGCAATCACACCCATAAAATCAAAATAGTACTCCCCTTACATGGTGAGTGGAAGGCAGAGAGGTGGTAAAGAGGTGAACTTTTCACTAGTATTTGAAAAGTAGGAAGCTAATGTGTAATAACAGAAAGGGAGACCTATAGGGTTTTTTTTAAGGTGAAGCTTTACTGAGGGAGCCAAGGCTGAGATGTAGTCAGCATCTGGATATAACACAACACGTTTAATAAGACACACTTTGCATCATTTTAACAGCTGGCCAATCAGCTCATGGTTTTCTTTTACGTTTATTGCCCTGCAATTTACTGTATATGGCCCTTATGTGCAAATACCTCATTAGTCACGGGGCTGCATATTGCATGAAGTACACTGCCTGCGCTGTCAGAATTAAATATTGTCACGATAACGAGCAAGGGTGGGGTTTTTTAGCTTTACCACTGAAGGCAGTGTTCAGGGTGAATGGAAAAGTAGCTGGAAAGCAAAATGTGGAAGGTCTCCCCTCAAACTGCGAGGAAACCGGCTCCAGTGTACAAAACCCATCACTCAAGGACTGACATTTAATGAGCTCTTGGAAGTGAGCCCTGTGTGAGGGAGGTGAGGGAGAAAGCCTCACCTAGGGCTTTCCAGTGCATCACTTGCTGTGACCAGTCAGAGCTGAAAATATCAGTGGCTAAATCGGGACTAATGCAAAATTGTGCTTAGGTTAAATATAGTGGTGTCCTCAGCGTGCTTTTGGCTTAAGAAATTTCCTAATGTTCATTTCCTTAAGGGATCATCACCTCTACCCCCCCAGTTTGTTCCATTGGCCTCCAATCCTACACCATTTCTCTATAAATTGCTAATTTATGAAGGAATGGAAGTGATATGTAACTGTTCAGGTTAATGCTGATTGTGTCTACGCTGGTTGAATGATTTTCATGCAAGTCCTCCGTTTTTTGGGCACAGCCTTGGATAGCATCCATGGAATTCCAGCCCCTTGCAGGTGCTGGATGGAGGCTGCTGGGTGACTGTCCTGCACTACCGGTCTGGTCCAGACATGCTGAAGTAACAACCTGTGGGAGACTTCTAGCTACATTTCCTGGGCGTTGTGGGAAGAAAGTCCAGGCTTTTGAAACTCCCTGGGAAATGTCCATAAATCCCCATGAATCACAGCCACTTTTAAATCCTCTTTCAAACCAGAACTCATGGCGTTTGCTCAGGAAAAAAATAGAATGGCAACGGTGCTTTGAAAAGCACTCCTGGGTTAGCTTGTAAACAAAAGTGTCCTGACAGTGACTGGTGCCAGTGCTTTTCTGTATCTGGGTCGGCTCAAGCCAAATGGGGTCAGAGCCAGGCTTGAGGCAGGGATGTGCTGGCTCCATAGACATCGCTGGGTTCGGTGCCATCGGGGTGTTGAACGCTGCAGACTCACCCTGAGATTCCCCATCTCTCCCCCTAAATGACATCCACTGGAGTATAGCCTTGCACAGGGTTAGAATATTGGCTTGTGGCTTTAGGGGGGCTTTGTTGTTCAATTCTTGCCATTTTCAGGGTTGTTGTGAAGTGAATTATAGCTATGGGGGGGCTGCGTTTGTCTTCAGATAACTTTTATCCATCAGAAGGGGTGATTTCAGCATACTTGGTTTCTCAGGCAGTCTTAATTTGCAGTGGGGAATCAGAGGACAGCGAGCAATTCTCCTTCTCTTACTAGAACGTCAGTGTGTCCCATCTACACTTCTTAGATTTGTTGCTGTAAGATCCATGGCAATTAAACCAACTGACCAGAGAACATACTTCTTCCAAACAGGTATTTCAGCATCATTTTTTCCTTCAGTTTTTTTTTTTTTTCCTTTAAAACTTTCCCAATAGGTGTTACTTCATTCATTGTTGCATAATTAGTTGTCTGTTTAATATTCCCTGACCTCAGTCACAGACTGAGAAGTTCTGTAGTTCCTGTTATCCCTGTCGTGGGAGTCAGGTCTAAACCGCAGTGAATTTCTGGAGATGTTGAGAAAGGAGTGGAGTGAGGGTCAAGCTGTTAATATACCGTACTGACCTCTTTTTTTTCTTTTTGGCTTAGATGCAGGTCAACACATTGCACATGTCCTTCCTTTTTGCTATTTTAACAAATCTGATGCCTTCCAGGGTGTGGGTCCGTGAAGTGGGTTGCTTACTGTTGCCACAATTCAGTCCTGCTTCTCTTTCTGCTCCTGGCTTCAGAGTCCTACTTCCTTTGCACCGTCATCCTTCTTGCTGCTTGTACAAGGCTCTGTTAAAGTGTTCGCTTTTGCTGAGTTGTTCTTCTGGCTCTTTGGGGAGATGAAGTGTTGCTGGGCTGGTACAGAGGGAGCAGCAAGAGTGCGTGTTTAGGAGAAGGGGCTAGGGAAGGGAGAGGAGCGGAGTAGCGGTGGGAGCAGCAGCCCCTTTTCATTGCAATAACCTACGCTGTGCCCTTGCCAATGGGTCTGCACAAAGCCAGCTGAGAGGATTTGCCACAGGGGCACGAGGAGGAGGAGGCACAGTCCGTGCCTCAGTCTCTGGTTTGATAGCCCTGTCTCCCAGCGCCCTGACAGACCTACAGCAAAGATGCTGCGAAGTCTGTCAGCAGATAGTGGTACCCTGCTCCCTCTCTCCCTCTGCATCTGAGGGATGTCGCCCGACCATGGCAAGGGATCTCCAAAGGAACCAACCGCAGAGCCTGTACATCTTGGAGCAGTGCTTGGCGTGGTTCTGGGTAGCCACAAAGGACTCCTGCTACTTTTTCTTTCATTTCATGTGCTTCAGGAACCTGCATGTGTGTTCATTATCTTCAGAAAATACTACTCCACAGCACTTTTAAAAATGCTTCCGATACTTCTAATGACTTGTAACTTGGGTGCCAAATAGAATAGGTAGAGCAGGATATTTTTCATCAAGTTCTTATTAAAAAGAATGTAAAAAACATTAATTGATAAAAAGTCATAAAAATCTGGGCCTCCAGTTATTCTCAGAGCCCTGAGGGTGAAATTAACCCTCAAGTAGAGGCTTTTTTAAGGCTTTTACAGCATGCCAGTCCCATGGGGGGTCTGAATAAAGATGTATTATGGAACAATTTTACTGTGTAATTTTCAAGTTTAGTATCTGCCTGGACCTTTTCAGTGTTCAGCTGACTTATGATCTTGCCGTACATATATTGATCCCTAATCTTGGACAGATTCAGAATTTCAGTACAAAGCCCTATTATGAAATTCATCAACTTGCTAAAAACCTGACCTGCGATAAAGCAATACTTAAGTATACAGAAAGTATATAAATGTTTATTGTCTTCTCATTACATGTGAACCTGAGATTGAACCGGTAGCTGTGTATGATGTACTATAATAATGCATATATACACATTACATCTACACATCATATTATGTGTGTATATGTAAATATTATTTTTAGCCATTGTGGGGCAAGGTCAGAGGAGAGAATGGGGTGGTGAATGCCACCAGTTTTACTTTGTGATGGACTGAATAAAGCTTGCTTCCAGTTCAGACTAAAGAAAATATTACCAGGCCTTAATATGACATTTCTAACTGAAGGATGTAACTTCAGAACAAGAGTTAACTGGTTGTGCTTTCTTACAATACTCCCTGTGATTTGATGCAACTTTTCCTCTGTATGTTTTCTTTGATTTTTGTGTTTTATGTGAAAGCTGAACAGACTGAATTTGTTTGTAATTTGGAATTTAAAGCAAGGCTCTTTGTTAAAAGCCCAGAGGAAGTTTCCATATGACTTATGGGCCATTTGGGCTCAATTGAATTTAATGGGTTTCAGCTGCACCTCCACAATGGCTTTGAAGGAAGTGAAGGGAGATCTATAGGTCTTAATTGCTCAAGACTGGCTTGTTTCTCTTGAAAAGGCTGTTTGCAAGAAGCAGGTTGGGAGTATTAAAGTGTATATCCTAAAAGGGATGAAGGAACTGCCGTTTGAGGAATGGGCTAGGATGAAAATAACTTTAAGACGTGGCTCAGCAGCTAAACTAGACAATCTGAAGTTGTCCGTGCAAAGTTCGTATTTGTTTGCTTAAAAATAATCAAATAATTGGAGGGCATGGCTAAGCCAAACATCCTTTATTGGCCTTTCAAGAAAGGAATGGAGATCTTGGAACCGACAAGATAAATTAGGCTGAGACCAAAAGAGAAACCCAAACAGATAGTCCCCTTGGCCTCTCTCACACTGCTTGACAGACATGATTTTTTGTGTCAGCAGGTGAACCATGACTGCTAAGAGCAGTGGTTTGTTTATGCTTCCACTCTACAAAGTGTTTCAGTGGAACAGAACAAATCTAACTGGGCAAGTTTCCATTTCTATTTCATATTTCTTTCTGCATGTGCATCCCCAACTGGCCTTATAGATTGTTGTTACTAGGTTTGCTAGTGTTATCCCTGGCTTCGCAGGAGGAGGTGTCTGACCCATAACAATCTCTTACCACCCTGTTTTCCAGACAGGCAGGGGAACATGTGAAATGCAAAGCTAAGAATATAAAGAAACTATTGTCTTGCTCAAGATGAGCCAAGAGACCATATTACAGGAAACTAACCTTTGGTGTACTCTGTCATTTTGGCCAGCATCATACAGGCAAGTAGGAAGGGGACATTTTCCTGAGGTACCCGGCAGATGAATGCCAGATGGTACTGTCATAATATGCAAAAAATAGTTAAATACCTACCGGTTGTGTTCAGTACAAAAGGAACATTTTTCTTTTTCCGAATCCTGCAGGGCAGAACTCAGACAAGCATCTTAATGCAAACATCGCAGTAACGGAAATGTGAAGCTGGAAATGCAAAGAATTCTCCAAAAGCTTTAAGGAGCTTTTTAGGCTCGATTCATGTTGGGCCTAATGGATCCTCAAAGGGGAGAATGGTTTATCAAAGACAAGCGTTTTAAGCACAGCATGTTTATATCAAATAGGGAGGCTTGATGAAGAACAAAATGATGGAGCTTTGCTGGTGAGGCTGGCGCTGCCTGTGTTGTCTGGCTAAGTAGGTCCAATCCCCAGCCTAGCACCTAGGTCAAATTGAGGGGTTTAATTTTCTGTGGGGAACTTTCTTCCTTGGTGGTTTCTCAGTCTCGGTCAGGAATGTGTAGCGAAAACTCTCAGGCCACCGTCATCACCAGCACAGTGATGCGGCAGTGCCTAGATGAGGGGAAACGTGTTTACTTTTCCCATGTTAAAATATGTCCATTTCAATTTCCATGCAAGATTATAAGAACAAAAATATGCTGCCCTTTGGGGGAACGGCATTTGGCTAAATACCATGTGTTGCTACAAACCGTAGATGTGAAGGGCTGCGTGCAGACATTTACATAGAAGAACATTTTAGATGTGGAGCTTGGTCTCAGTCCTACAGGAAAAAGTAATTCTGACTGCCTGGCTCTTTCAGGCGATGAAATTTATTGCCTGTAGATAAAGGTCGAGGAGGTGTGGTGCTGTGACAGACACTGGACAGTTAGCTCTGCCCTTCATCCCTTGTCCTTAAATCCTCCCCACCAGGCTTCATACAGCTTGTTTTCCTAATAGTTCACTAAACATAGTTTACCTAGTTCACTAAAGCAGCATGCTGTTACATACATCAGTCGTAATCGTTCTGTATTCTGGCCTATTCAAGGTTAGCGAAGTCTTCCTCAAATGCTGCTAACGTTTGTCTGTTCATTGTCTTTGGTGGTTGCATCTTCTTTCATTAACTAGGGTAGCTGGTGTTGAAAACCAAACAGAAGGTAATGACAGACCACAGCGAGCTGTCTGTTGCTGCAGATGGAGGATACCTCTAGGATTTGGGTCAGAAAACACTTGGCAAGCGTCCCTCTGAATTCTTCTTGTCACATGTTGAGGAAGCCTGCTTAGTGGCAGGGGTGAAGAAGGAAGCTGAAATCTTGAAATGGATGTAATACAATTTTTTTGTTGTTTTATTTTTGTTCAGCATCAAAGCTATTTACAGCATGTCTTGCCAGTTTATTAATGCTGTTGGTGTCATGGGTTTTTCCTCATTCTTTCCTTTCGGAAGAGGAAAAAGCCGCCACACAATCCCATTCAAGTTTGCAATGGCAAGAAAAACGAGGCTTACTTATGCCTCCTTTAGAATCCAACCTGGCGAAGCTACTACAAGAAGCCATTTGTTTTCTTTAAACACAGTTCAGCTTCACACAGGCGTGCACACACATTCAGATGGTTCCCACTTGAAATTCCTCATCTAATCCAAATAGCTCTCAGCCTTAACTGCCAGGCTGTAAAGGGGCTCCCCCCGCCCCACACCTCCCCAAGTGTGCCGTGCTCCGGGCTGGGGAAGGCAGCACGCTCCCAAAGTTTGACAAAGCTCACAAGCTTTTGCTTACTTGCAGGTACGCCTTCAAAAGCGTTGATCCCACCTTTCTCTGCTGCTCGTGAAAAAAAGCAGAGCAGTATTTGAGGGAGTCCTTCATGTCTTTGGAGACTCTCTTCATCATATACTCTGCTAGCTTGGGCAGACTAAGTTGGAGGTTTGCAAGCCTGCAGAAAGAGTCGCTGTATTTGAAGCTGACAGTCGGACAGATTGCTGTGGCCTGGAGAGGAACCAGAATTGCACCATTGCACACCCTCGCTACTCTGTCTGTGTAAACTAACATCCCATATTGTTTATAGTTCTTCAGTACAGTCTCTTAAACACCTCTTTTTTATTCTCTTCTAGAGCACGAATGGGTACACAAGATTCAGGATGGATGGATGGTGGCAGAGTTGTTGGACCCTACTGCACTGCCCTATTGGTTTACAGACTCTTCTGTCCAGGTAGTCCCTTTTTCCAAGGAAAGATTAGAAACTGCCAGTGCTCCAGCACCCTCCTTTTCCAAGAAATGGTCCCTTGATGCTGTGGCTGCAGGCAGGGGAAGAGCATGCTGCAGGCATGAGGCTGGCCTGCAAGGAGTGACTGAAGAGATGAGAGAATGGCCACGTTTCGTTCCAGGTCCTGGAGATGCCAAGACTGTTGCTCTGACTTTGTCACATTCCTTTATCTTTATGGGGACCTGCAAATCCAATTTATCCATCACAATGTGATATACCACCAGCTCTTTTTGTATTTAACCAGTAGGAATTATTTTGCAGATATATCTCTTTTGTCTGCGTTATCATCTGGAGAAGTACTTGATGTGTATATACATGTTGACCAGTACTTCTTTATTTATATTGCCAGACTTCTTTATTTATATTGCCAAACCAGTTGTGTTGCTCACTGACCCACTATAGAGGTACAAAATCATAACACTTGAAGATGCATATTTAAATATGTCATATCCATTTTTTCCTTAGAGAGGGAAGCAAGTTATTTTATTTCACATTTTCCATAATGTGTAGTATTTTTTGTGGCTCAAAACCATGCCAAGTGAAAAAACAGAACAAATGAGAAAACACAGACTTTTTGTCCAAGAAGCTCATAAACAAAATTTAGATGGTGGTGATGAGTTAGGTTAGGAAACAGAAGTGGGGCAATAGGCTAAGGAAGGACAAGGTTTATAGAAATAAGATTAAGAGCAGGCCATGCAGTACACCCTAATACACTTCCTTATGCCCTGCTCTAGCCAGATGCTGCAGAGGAATGGCCAAAGATTAGCTCTTGGCTGGGGAACTGTCTTTGCGGTGTTTGTTTTTATAGTGCCTAGTTCAATGGGACACTAATCCCCATTTGAGATCCCTGAGTGCTATAACAATACAAATAATACAAAATAGTAGCAGTAAGATCCCTTGGCCCAGCTCCTTTCTCAGTGCCGTGCCCCTTTTTTTGGCTGAGCCTATCCTAAGAAAAAGGAAGGACTGTGCAGTTTGTAGGGATGCAGTTGTTATTTTAGGTATTTGTTTTTACCTTTTGAAGTTTGCTCGTCCGTCTCAGAAAGGATGTTTCAACCTGTGACTAAACTTGATATTAATGCTGCCCTTCTCCCTGTTTGATTCTTAGTGATGTCTGAAATGTTTGGTTCTGGCTGTTCAGAGGCAAGAATACCAGAAAAGAAGATCATTTAATATCTGGGCATAGACTTCAGATAAGGAAGCGGAACAGGACTGATGATCTTATAATAAGAAAACAGTAGTTCTCAAGAGTCATTTCCAAGAAACTCAGGTGTTTGCAGAAGAGGCATCAGAAAACACTCATGCCTGACGAAAGGTTTTTGCTTCTGATAGCTGAAGTGAAGCTCAGATGTGAAACTGTTGTTCTCTGGCCTGCTGAGGCCCGGCAGGTCCAGGTCTATCACCACCCAGCAAAGCTTGCCAGAGTCAAGAGGGTCGGTAGCTTTGTGGGCTATGAAATGTACGGTCTGCTCCATTAGGATTAGCGTGTGTGGTTGGCTCCAGTACGCTGGTGTCTGGAATTCAAGAATAACCAGGAAAAGTCAAACTGTGTTTAGAGCTTAGTTTTACATGTGGCCTGAGCCCAGCAGTCATGCCTCAGACATGCTTCTAACATATTTTGGCCACATTGTGAGGTGTTAAATCTTCACTGGAAAAGCATTTAAATGCTGCTGCTTCACTGGTTTGGGCCCCGCGGTGGCCTGTGTTCTCCACTCCTTTACCTGTTATTTCATCTGTTAAGTCCAGCTCCCTCCAGAAGCATGAGCTCTCACATAGCTGCTAATTCTTATGCGTCCAAGCAGCGTGGATTTGGGTCCAGAAGACATGGTCAGAATTTGTCTAATTTGTTTCCTGTTACTATAGCCAAGGCAGAAATTTAAGGTACAGTAACTCCTTTTATAGTCACCCTATCTGGCACAGAATATAGATTGGAAAAATTCTTTGCTTGAGCAAGATGTGTGGTAACGTTGTTATGCTATATTAAAGCGCTCTTTAAAAATAAATTAGATTCTCATGAGTGCAAGAGACTAGCATCCCCTACCCCAGCCAGACCCGACACAGGCAAGTCTCCTCCTTACCCAGGGCTGCTAAATTCTTCCGTGAAGAGGCAAGCTGGCCAAAAAGTTATACCCTGCTCTTTTTTTTTTCTTTTCTGACCCTGAAGTATTTGCTGTTTGGTCTTCAGAATTAGCTGTGGGCAGAAGAACACATTAGGAACCACCCCTGTTCATCAAGGCTGTGCATGCACATCTCCCCCTGCCAGACCAAGCTTGTCTATCAAAAAAGGCCCTACATATTTAGGGCCGATATACTTGCTCTGCTTGGAAGTGCTCTTTTTGTTCTGGGTGTTCCTCTCAGCTTCCAAAAGCTGCCCCTTAAACACCACTTGTGAATGGAAAAAATTATGCACTTTCAAATTCTCTCCTGGGGAATGAGGGCTCATATCTCTCCCTCTCACACTGATACTGTAATTTCACACTTCTTTTTTCGCCAGCAGTTGAGCCTCTCCTCGTTATGTATGACATGCATGTTTCATTTTCATTAGGGCTTTTATAGTTCAAGAAGCCTGATGAGCACGGGAAAGGGAAGTGGCTGGGTGGAAGGGCTGCCTCCTGAAGGGAAGCGGTCGCAGGAGGTGGTGGGCTCTCCCGTGTCCCAAACAGTGCCGCTTTTGTCCTCCACACCCCTGCCCTCTACTAGATGATGCAGGGTTTTGCTGCCGCTGAAGCCTACAGTGAGACCACGGCTTTTGCAACTGCTATCGCAAAGCAGTATTTATTTACAGGGGAAAGAAGCAGGGCTGGAAAGTAGAAGGCATCAATCAGGAATAGCCGCTTTTGCTTTGCTGTCAGGATGAGAATAGGGCATAGAGAGCCTATGGGTGATTAGCTGAGCTTTTACCTAAGCAAAAAAAAAGTCCGATGTGGTATTTGTTGAATGGAAAGTTAAGCTAAGCTAGATAGATGTCACGCTCTGCCATGACTTAGGATTCACAGTAGGTAGGAGCTGATCCATGGTGTGTCAATGATGTCACATCCTGACTCTGGTTGATTGCCACCCAATTATCAAAACTTTCTGGACTGATCATCATGTCAAAAGAGCCTACACATCATTAGGCTTGTCTTTCACCAGGAGAAGGGCAAGACTTGGATGCTTTTGTGGGAGAGAAAACAGAGAATCATAAAATCATTTAGGTTGGAAAAGACCAAGATCATCCAGTCCAACCATAACCCTACTCTACCAAGTCTGCTGCTAAACCATGTCCCGAAGATGGTACTTCTACTCACTGCATCTCTCATCTTGACTTAACATGGCCAAACATTTAACTTGTTGGAGAATAGTTTGGCAGTTACACGGAGGCTCTTCCTTTCCATGCCTGCTGATGGCACTTGTATAATCGCTGCTGGTGCTAATCTGGTTGTGCAATCTGATTCTGGTGTCTGGACACTGCTATGGGTCTTCAGTGTCTGTGTTTTAGTTGGTTGTGGAGCTGGTCCTATATATGAAGAAAATGGAATTAAAGTAACTTAGCTGTAAAGAAAATACTTTTTCTATTAGAAGCCACACCAGGC
>JAVSBS010007051.1:358980-374279 GCA_033124195.1 Coracias cyanogaster | reverse complement strand
TAAGGATACTTTCCTCTGGAAAATATCTATTACTGGTATTACTGAAAGTATCTGTCTATCACTATTACTGATAACAGTGCAGCATCTGAAGTGTTAGGTGGGTTCTCTGAGCAGGATAAAAACTGATAGCTGTAAGTAATAGCCTATAAACTCCATGTTTCCCGAAATGCAGCCCACACTGCGTGATGCAGTCAAACTTCCCTTATATGAAACCTTCGTGTACTGTCCTAATTCTTTTCCTTCTGCATTCCCACCTTCCTGCCTCTTGGCATTCATTCACGCTGACATGTTATTAAAGTTGTCTCTGAAGCTGACCCAAGGAGCCGTACATATTATTTACATCACAACAGAGCCTGGGGGCATCAGAAAGGCCGGGGGGGTCTGTTGTGCCAGCTGCTATTCAGCCTTTAGATACAAAGATAGTCCAGCCCAAAGAGATTTCTATCTTGAATTTTAACAGGTAGACGGAGCAAGATGAGATGATTGTTTCGCTGATGTTCCAGACTCTCCATTTGTGTTGCTGTGGGTAGTTGTCTGTAGGAAAACCTCCTCTGTTGCAGGGGTATTACACAAGAGTCCCCAGTTGAGATATTCTGAGTTCATCAGTAGCTGGTGGTGTAGAAGCCACCTAGTCCCTCAGCATAAACCAGATTTTTTTTTTAAGCTTTTTACTGGAAAACAAAAACACTTTAAACCATTTAAAGCCATGTTAAAAAGTCAGCCTGTAAGTGTACAAAACACTGGAGACCATCATATGCTAATCTGAGCTTAACAAAACACATAACATTACCAAGTGTAATTATACAGTCCAGCTATTAGTAGCTTTACCTCTGGCTATTCTCCATCCTGCTTTCAAGCTACATCCTTCCCTTTCATCTTATTCTACACCACATGAATCAGGTGAGCTCTTCCCTTTTATATAGCTCAGGGCTCCAGTCACATGGCTCTCAAAGCTTGGTATCTTCACTTAATCAGTTAAAAGACACGAAATAATCAGAGATCTTTCATGAACTTCATGCCAAAATTTAATTCTGTTAAACATTCAAAGCTTACCAAGTTCAAAAAAAAAAAAATCAAGAAAAAAATTCATTAATTTTTCCTAGGAATATCTACTTTGAAAAGCTACCCTGGGGGGTACATTTGTAGTTTAGGAGAATATCTCTCACAAATCACTCATACATCACTGCTAGCAAGTTCCACAAAAAGATGCTCCGATGCTTTTTATTGTCAAGGCAACACTGTGGTTTCTGCATCCCATTTATTCATGCATAGATAGTAACAGCATCCCCTTTTTATCTGATTCCATTTGAATTTTTATCTTGACTTAACTGCTACTGATTTCTTACAGGAAGGTACAAGTTGTTTAGGGTTATTGTCACCAGTAACAACTTCTGACAGCAAAGAGATGGTGACACTTTCCCTGAAGTCTGTATTTGGTACCTCACCGCTGGATTAGATGATAGTGCGAACCAGTTAAACTGGATAGAGCGGAGGTTTTCCGTTTGGGGTCCTTGAGTGCATGGGTGGGACTAGTGAATTATTTTAAAGGGGTCTGTGAAAGGTAACTCAGGTAAGGCAGACTCATGACAAAAGGCTTAAATTGACTTGAAAGGAGCCTGAAGTGTTCCTGGAAAATGCTGTGGGGTCTGCAAAGTGGAAAAGATTAGAGCCCTGGGGCTACTCTGTCTGCTCTGATTTGGGAGTTTGGGTCCATGCTATCTGTTGTGCCACTCTTTCTCCAGCACAAGATTAAGCTCACATTTTCTCATATGGGTATCTCGGGGACCTCCTCTCACCAAGACTATCTGACCCCAGAGAGTGCAGATACTGCCTTGGCAGGCATACATAAATTATTTTTCTCTCCTTTGTATGTTTTTCTTTATAGCATTAGCTGACTTGATAGTTGTTGGTGGGCAGGTGGATGCCATGACACAAGTCCCAGGATTAGTCCTTTGAGAAGCTGCAGTGGTACCTTGTAGGTAAGTCAGATATTTCATGACCATCCTATATTCACATGAACAAAAATGAGGAGATATCTTACTGAGTTTCTTTCAAGATCTGTGCTGCTTTTAGCAGTAGAGGAGGCTTAAGATGTCTGTTAATATGAAAATAAATAAAATGTGTGTGTGAGCTTGATTATGACAAAAAGAGCTGTATCTTCCAGACAGAGAAATACATGGTGGTAGTTTTGGTGTGAGTTTATCTGCTCTGTGAAGTCACCTTCCTGAGATGGGGTCAGTTTTGTGTATGTTTGCTAAAGATCTCTGGAGATCGCTTGGTCCAACCTCCTGCTCCAGTGAGGGTAGACTTTAAAGTTAGGTTAGGTTGCTCAGGGCTCTGTCCAGTCAAGCTCCGAGTATCTTGATGGGTGATGATTCCACACGCCTGGTAACCTTTGCAGTGGTGAAAATTTTTACTCTTGTGGTATTTTTCTTCCCTTTATTTCATCAAAATTTGTCTGGTGGCAGCTTGTGCCTGTCACCTGCCATCCTCCCACTGTGCACCTCCGAGCGGAGCCTGGCCCTGCCCTCCCCATGCTCTCCCATCTGGCAGAACAAGCCCAGCTCTCTCTGCCTCCCCTCCTACATGGTGTGCTCCAGCCCCTGGCCATCTGGGTGGCCCTCCACTGGACTCCCTCCAGTATGTCCACGCCTGGCCTGCACCAGGAAGCCCAAGGCTGGACATGGCATTCCCAATGCAAGCTCATAAATGCTGAATATGGAGGATTAATCACTTCCCTCGACCTGCTGGCTACATGCTTGCTGAAGCAGCCTAGTGTTTGGGGTTGAGTCACAAGGAGGAGGTGGAGGTAACCATGGGTTAAGGATGGATATGCTGTAGGGCACTGAGGTAACACTGCTACACACACTCCCACTGCAAGTAGGATGGCATGGTTTCAGCAAACAAGGTGTCTGCTCACACCTTTCCACCCCACCCTGCTGCTCAGGCAGCCGAGGTGCTGGTGACTCACTGCAGTTTGAAAGGAGCCTGGTTTGCTTTCAATTGCCACAGCTGTGAGCTGCGGCACTCACAGATGATTCACAAAGGGTTCAGCCTTCCAGGCCCAGGGGTTAGGGAGGCCACCAGTTGCAATGCCAGACAGTGCAACCTCATCTGTGTACCAGGGGTCTCATGTGCTGTGAGAGTTGGTGGCGTTCAAGTTAAAATATTAATGGTTATTCCTTCCTGTCTTCCTCCTCCGTTGTTCTGCATTCACTGTGGAAGCTGTCGAGGAGCGTGTTAGCTGATTTGTTTGACGATTTGTTATTGGGCTTGGCTGGAGAACCGTTGTGGGGAATTGTGTGGAGAGGAGTTGTCCCTCTTCTCCTAGCTCAGCTTAGGAAATGTGGCAAGGTCACCAAGGAGCGGGCAAGTTTCTTTGTCAAGCAGCAGACAGATTTCATATGGGTCATCACAGGAACTCTAACCTTAATGCTACCACCACCAACAGTCTTACAAGAGCTGTGAGCTATTTGGCAGGAAACTGGCAGTTTTGTAACCAAAATCTAGTTTTGCAGGAAAGTTAGCTTTGTGCCTTTTCTTTTTTTTTTGGATACTGTTTTGCTGTTGTGAGAAGCAATACATATGGAGACCCATTAGAGCCTAAGGCTATTGTTGATGTAGTCTTGACTCATTCTTGGCAGTCTTTTGTCTTCCTTCGATAGCTCAGCTGGTAGAGCGGAGGACTGTAGGCTCCCTGTAGAAAGTAATCCTTAGGTCGCTGGTTCAATTCCGGCTCGAAGGAAAGGTTTTTGGAATTTTGCTTTGTTTTTTCTCTTTAAATTTCACTTATTTCTGGAATTTACAACTTTGCAGAGCTGCCCTTTCCAACCAGATGCCACTTGACACCAAGTCTACTTAAAATATACTACATTGGAGGATTTCTTTGTCTGCTTCAGCTGATTCTTACAGCAATGTTGCTTTGACCTTGGCCACCTCTCTACCTGATCAGTTGATGCCCATCATATGAGCTACTCTTCTGCAGGGGGTCAATATCTTCCAGAGAGCCTTCATAGCTAAAGCAGACCCCCAGTGCAGAGCTTGCAGAGCCTCTGTTAGCTGAGTTGGGTGTGGAAAGTAGGGGGAGGTCTAGTTACTAGGTCCTCCTTGTTGCTGGTTTCACGCCTTTTCCTATCCCGTTCTTGCATTTTGAAGTTCTGAGATTTTGAGTAAATGGGGACTAAGAGAATTGGGGAAGAAAAGTGTTTTTGTGAGGATGGGAACACCACGATCATTCAGGTCCAGACATTTGTCTGAGACAGGCGCTACAAGCAACTATAATCCTTGGCCTCATGAGAGGGTCTTGGATACTGCTGTGGTTACTGCTCTGAGATGTGTCATTTCCACACACCATCCGTTTCAGTGAAGAATTGTAAAAGTTGGGTCTGGTTGCAGAGGAAATGGGTAAGAAAGAGGCAGTAGAACCATATGAAAGGGGAGCACAGGTCACATTTAAGAGGCATTCTAAGAACTCATTCATACAGAAACCAACATCAGAAACTTTCAGAGAGTAAAAAACAGGGTGCTGTGATCTGTTAAAGAAAATTTTGTTTCACACAGGAAACTGACTCATGGAAATCACTTTCACAAGACACAATCAACTATGAGAGGTCTGTAAGAAGCTTTATTAAAGACAAGATTAGAGGTTTTTACATGTTTACATTAGATGAGATGACATTAGGGATCCAAATCCCAAAGCTCATGCAAAGCTTTTCATGCAAGGCATTTCCTCATGCAAAGCACAGTGCTGAGCTGAACAAAGATGGGAGAAGGAGGTGGCAACTTTGTTCAGTTGCTTTACCTTTCACTCTGTTATAAATATATTAGTATTGTTTAATGAGAAATATTTGTTAGAAGTTGGAGTCAAATGCATCAAGGAACCAGGACTAAGCCAGAATGAATAATCAAGCGATTATATGTAATTCCACTATTTTAAGAGATTTTTTTTTAAAAAAACTAATTAGTGTCAGATCAATGACCTTCGATCATAGTAGAGCACCAGCTTTCTTTGTCCTTCCAAATCCAGCTGCATTAATTCCTCTTCAGCGTGCATAGCAGAACCCACTTACAACCTCATAACTATAATGGGTTTTCAGCGCAGGGAGGCAGAGGACAGGAGGGAGGCAGTTCTGCCTCTCCTCTCAACAACACAACCAGCTCTCCAGCAGAGCCAGCCCTGCATTTATTGCTCCGTAGGGCCTCCCACAGCGGGATGGGGTTGTAAAAGCAAGGGTGGGAAAGGCAAGCAGCCTCCTTTGCAGCCCTGCTGGGACTCCCGGGGAGGAGGATGCACAGCAGCAGCAGCGTCTCCGGTGGGAATCTAGCAGTCGCTTTAGATGAGGAGGAGGAGAGGGGTATGAGCCTGGGTGATGCCACAGGAGGAACTCGGGTGTCTTTGTAACCAGCCTGGGTAACAAACCTGTCCTATGGCACCCGGGACAGATTTCCTCCTTGTAATGCGCCTTTTACAGTCTTGGTGAGCAATAAGACAAAGTAGGAACCTTTCCAAATGAGTGAATACGTGACTCATGCATTTAATTGCTGCAATAAGCCTGAAGCTTTTGATTCAAAATCTGCCAATAATCATGAAAACGAAGTCCTTGTGCTCGTACCAGAGAAGGGACCGATGCTTTCCCTGAGCCTGGGGGATGGTCGTGACTGATGAAGGGGCTGACTGCCTCACAGGTGTTTTGCTGATGTGCAGATCTTTGCTGACTTGGTATTTCAATCTGAGTTGCGCAAGGTATGATTGAAACGAGAATGGAGGGAGAAAGGTTTAATTAAAAGTAGGTTCTCATTGCGAATGGTGTTCATTCTGTAGTTGGAAAGGGCGAGTTGCTGCAGCACAGGTTCACCCTCATATTACTGCACACCAGTGGGTAACTGGGTCCTGGTGGAGAATACCACCTGACATGGTTAGCTTCTGTTACCCTGTGGCTGTTCCACGTTGTGCTGTTTCAGCTACCAGGGCTGCCCCATAGTGACACAGTAGTGACACTGACACAGTGTCTTTCTCCACAATGACAGAGAGGAGAAGGCTGAGGGGAGACCTTATTGCAAGGTCTTTGCAACTCTACAACTACCTGAAAGGAGGTTGTAGAGAGGTGGGTGCTGGTCTTTTCTCCCAAGTAACAAGTGACAGGACAAGAGGAAATGGCCTCAAGTTGCACCAGGGGAGGTTTAGGTTGGATATTAGGAAAGATGTATTTACTGAAAGAGTGATTAAGCATTGGAATGGGCTGCCCAGGGAAGTGGTGGAGTCACCATCCCTGGAGGTGTTCAACAAATGTGTCGACATGGCACTTCAGGACATGGTCTAGTGGTCATGATAGTGTTGGGTTGATGGTTGGACTTCATGATCTTAGAGGGCTTTTCCAGCCTTAATGATTCTATGATCCACACAAGGTAATTTTAGAAAAGTTCCAGCAAATGTAGCTATCCAGCCAGAAATGTGAATTTAAATAAATTTCTAGTGTTTTTCTCACACATATGAGTTGAACTTCAGACAGCAAAGGTAGGAAACATTAAAAAAAAATTATCTTCTGTGTTTAGGAGCTTCAGCCTTCTCTTCAATCTTGAATAAGCTCTCACAGCCAAACTTCTCTGGCTAATCAGACATTGTGAAGGTCGCCGAGTCCTTGTCTGTGGAGTGGCACTGAAACCTCTGAAACAAAGACATAACCAGCTGGGGACACAATAGACCAGAAATAGTAACCTCCTATTAGACAAGATAATCTTTGATACCAGTGGGATGAGTGGGATGTTGCTTCCCTTTCAGAAATACTTTTTTTCTTCTTCTTGTCTCGCTTCTTGTCCCAAAACAAACTTTTAACTTCTCCCCTATCTTAGGAGCTGTGTACAGCGTGCTGAAGAAATTGAAGCTTATACAGTTAGGATAAACATATTGCAAATTATCTGTACCTTCTCCCTGAAGGAAGAGCTGTGCTCCCATTCCTGTCGGACAGCTTGCTGAGTCGGACCCAGTTGCCTGCAGCAGCTCTGATGTGGTTATTTTGCACCCTCTCTAAGCAGTAAGTGTTACGTGGTTTGTGACTGGTCTTGGCTGTGCTCATTCTGAAAGTAGCTTTTCATTAAAAATTAAAAGTGCAATTGTGGCACTGGCATAACTCCAAGTTCTCAGTTGTACTTGCTCTGAATGATTTTGTATATCCTGAGCTTTGTTTTGATTTTCCCATAATTGAATCCCAGCCTTGCTGTAGATACCTGATTTCACCTGGTTGCATCAAAGCCATATTGCAGGGAATGCTGCTTCTGATACAACATGAAACAACTGAGCAAGGCAGGGCCTGTCCGAGGAAATGTAGTTAAAGGAGGATTATAAGAAGATGGGGACAAACTTTTTAGCAAGGCCTGTTGCGACAAGGCAAGGGGTGACGGTTTTAAACAAAAAGAGGGAGATTTAGACTAGATATAGGGAAGAGATTTTTTACACTGAGGGTGGTGAGACGCTGGCCCAGGTTGCCCAGAGAGGTGGTTGATTCCCCATCCCTGGAAACATTGAAGGTCAGGTTGGATGGGGCTCTGAGCAACCTGCTGTAGTTGAAGATGTCCCTGCTACTGCAGTGGAGTTGAACCAGATGACCTTTACAGGTCCCTTCCGACCCAAACCATTCTATGATTCTGTGAAAAGTTGGGTAATCTCCAAATTTTGAATGATGGGAGCTGCATGCTCTGGTATTGAGTTTGATCCCAGAAACATAATGCTGCAGCAGTGATAGGACTGCAGACCTAACTTTGTACTGAACCCACTGCTTTCTTTTGAGCTCTGTAAAGTTTTTCTGCTGCCATGGCTCTCTGGCAGCCACCTGTTGCCTCTGGTCATGGAGATTTAGATAGAGCTCTTTGAGCAGGGTCATATCTGTATAAACTTTTTAATGGTGGCAAGGAAAACATGGTCCTGATTCCTGTCTGGAGCCGTAATACTGATAAATAGTAACAACTACACGGTTCCGTTTTAGCTGTAGAGGTAGAATCATGGCAATTAAAATAATGTGCAATTATGGGGAGCTTGAAAAGGCTTTTAAAACCGGGAAGCAAGTCGAGATGCTCTGCTGATGATTTGCTAGTTTGCAGAAATTGCAAGTGGTTGCAAATTGGTTTGCTTTTACCATGAAGTAAAACTCTTCTCCAGTGTGTGTTTGGCTGAATTTATGAAGGACACCTCAGCATGGCTGGAAATGACCAACCTCAGTTTCTGCCTTTACTTGCAACCACCAGATCAGGTAGATTTACACCGAACTGAACAACTGTTTGCACATTTCTTCAGGCCTTCTTAACCACCCTCCACCAACCAATTTTTCTTCTTCCTATTGTAGTTATAATCAGGCCTTGATAAGAATTGCTGCCAGAGACATCCAATCAGTCCCGTGTTATCATCTGGAAATGATTAGAGTCCTCAGGACAGATTGAAGCCATTTTGATAGCATTGATTAGTTCCTTATTTCAAATTGTGCCATTTCACCATTGACTGTTTTAGAATTCTTGCCTCATTTATGAGGATACTTTTTGTTTTATATTGTAAATAACAAAATACATTTTGTGGTGTGAATCCAAATAACCTTTGAAGTTGGTGGCTTTGTAATTTGAAAGTCATCTGGAGAGTGTATGCTCTCTTGTCAGCTTTAATCAATGCACAATAATCAATTATCATATCAAAGTGTTCAATTACTCCTTAGTGATGAGGTGCTGTAGCTGTTTGGTTTAATTTCCTAAGAAGATTCTCAGCGCTCTGCAGCATTGGGGTTGCTTAGCTGACTGCTTAAAGACGTTTGCTACGAATATTAAGCTGGTACCAAATCCTTACAGGACCAGATACACATTCCTCAAAAGTCCTTATGAGTGTTGTAGCCCAAATATAGGAGTAAAAGACAAATTTTAAGCAACGTACCTTGCCTGACCCTAGCCAACATAATATATTTAGCCAAGGTATTTCATTTACTCTTGGCTTGGGCAAGATTCCCATTAGTTACAGTGAGAGTATTACTTAAGTAACACCAGCCTCCTCACAGAAAGCAGGGTCTGATACTTCTTTGACACCACAAACCAATTCTATCCAACTTGTGAGCTAGACGTACCATATTGTTGCCAGTTCCTAAGAAGGGAGTCCTTGTCCATCTGTCTGTGCTTTTATGCTCAGGAGGGATGCTAAGAGTCCTCGCACCTTCTTTGTTGAGAGGTTTCAGCATTCCTTTTTCCGGCAGTGCACTACTACCCTTCCGTTTCCCAGGGATTATGGGAGGAAGGTTATCGCTGACTCTTGGGCCAGTGTGTTTCATTTTTATTTAAGGGTTGAGGAAAAGAAATGTGAACAGGTGAAGCATGGTTGCTGCACAAGTTCCCCAAACCTTACAGAGTCTGGAGAAGGTCTGTATTTGTGAATTAAGTGTCTCTTCAAATTCAGAGTTGAGGTGTTGTTACTCCGTATTGCCCCTACTAATTTTAATGTCAGTATAAGGCTTTTCTGAGAGCACTATGTTTTGAATGCCACATGATCTTTAGCATATACGTCCTCACATTCTGTAACACGGAGAGGTACCAGTGTCTCTACTTCATGTAATATTATTAGTCCCTAAGACTGCTGCATAGTGGGTCCAAAGAGGCTGCAGCAGAGCAGGAAAGGTCGCCTGAACCTTTAGAGGCTCTCACTGCTCTGTGTCCTGACCACCTTTACTTGATTTTGGAGTTCCTTGCTTTTGGAAAACTGTTCATTTAATCCTCCAAGAAATCAGCAATGAATTTGGAGAAGAGGAGGCTTAGAGGAGACCTCATTGCTCTCTAGCAGTACCTAAAAGGAGGCTGTGGTGACGCTGGCGCTGGTCTCTTTTCCCAAGTAACTAATGACAGGACAAGAGATAACGGCCTCAAGTTGCACCAGGGGAGGTTTATATTGGATGTTAGGAAGAAGTTCTTTTCTGAAAGAGTGGTTAGCCATTGGAACAGACTGCCCAGGGAAGTGATGGAGTCACCATCCCTGGAAATGTTCAGTAAATGGGTAGGTGTGGCACTTCAAGAGATGGTCTAGGGGTTAGGGAGGTGTTGGATGAAGGTTGAACTTGATGATCTGAGAGGTCTTTTCCAATGTAATTGATTCTATGATTCCCTTGATTTCAGTTTACAGTAGCTTTGCAGCCAGTGATCTCCTTGGTTCCTTCTCCCAGAAAGATATCAAACTACCAGTGAATAAAACTGTAGGAGGATATCACTGTATTATATCTTACCAAAGCCAGCTTTCCAGCACCGACTCCATGCCAGGAGAGCAAAGTGGTGTGTGCTGGGAGGGAGAGCTTTTTCTGCTGAGGTCAAATGGAGAAGGAAGGAGAGTGGTGGCCATCAAGCAGGGCTGCCAGTGCAGGAGTCCTGCGTGGAGGTGCGTCCACCCACCCACCAGCTGTGGTGGGCTTTGGTTTTCCTGCAGGAAGCCATGTGCACATGAAAGGGCCAGTGCTCAGTCCTTTGTGAGAAAGGAAGCAGCACATGTATCTAGGAAAGGACAGTGAAAAAAGCAGAGAGGACATCAGGCTGTGTTTGAACCATGTTTCATCAGGCTGAAGGAAGGAGCGCGTGAGGGGCTCTGCGGTGAGAAGGTCTGTAACAACACAGCGATTATCCTCATCTCAGCTTGCCTGTTGAGAAATAATCAAACTTGTGATGAGTCTTGTGACCTGTCAGACCTCTTAACTGAACTCTAGCTGAAGAGATTCACTATAAAAGTGTATAGGCTGCTGCTTATTGTTGATTTTTAACCATGAGAGTTCCTAAGGGAAATAGCATATAGTAATAACATTTAATGGTCTTCTGATGAGCATCTGGTGCTGGGAGTTTTTTTCTTTTAAATTGCATTAAAATTAAAACTGCAGTATTGCACTGAGTCCTCATTTCCTGTTAGGAGAGGAATTATGATGCTCTATTGATTGGCAAAGCTGTTTCCCATCCTGCAGAAGTGTGGTTAGTGGCCAGAACTTCTCTTGCAGACACAGACGTGCCCTACCACCCCCCTCAGTGCTGAAAGTTTTTTCCCCTCTAAATTATTCATAGTGCAACCACGGAGCCTCAAAATTTAAAACAGAGGAGAGAAGGTATGAAATATTCTCATAGACGCCTTTCCATTAATTTATGTGCTATCATATTGAATAAAAGGAAATAGCATGTTAAGCATGTTCAAGAAGCCACATGATGAGTATAATTGATGCATTCAGCCTATAGAACATACATATAATAGTCCATTGTAGTTATGGGATTGGCCGGCCAATATTTTTGCTTTGGAGATCATTACTTAAGCAGATGACTCTTGACCCTTTTCTTTTAGTGCTTCGAGAAGTTTGCCAGAAAGTACCCTTTTGTGCCCGTCAGCCTTTAACATCTCCCTCTGAGCAGCCTCAATTTTTCATTTAACTTACTTCTGAACGTTAATCTGCTTTTTATCCCAAGGATCTTTATGAGGAATAAATTGGAGGCTTTTCAGACACACAATTGTAAAAGCTTCTTCCTTACTAGTTAAAAGCTTGTCACAATGTATGTGTTGTAAAATGGTGTGAATTTTAACAAAAAATCAAAAATAAAAAGGCAAGGGAGCAATGCTGAAGCAACATACTGGGTGTTTCTATACAGAAACTCGCTTACCTGCCCAGTCCTTGGAAGTGTAGGAAACGTGATTCATAGCAGCATATAGGAGAGCAAAGAAACTTACTTTGGGAAAGACAAAGATCTACTTTGACATAATTTTGCAGTTACCATTGGTCCTCATCCCCCCAGGGTGGCTGATGGGCAGAATAAAGATGAAGGCTCACAGCCTAAATGGTGAACTCATTAAAGCATCCAGGTTAAATGGGTGCTGACTCAGGAAAGGAAGAGTGCTGGTCCAGACCTTGAAAGTTGAAGCAGTGCATAAAACTGGGTGGCTCCTTTTCAACCTTGTTGGGAAAAAAATCAAAGGGGGTACCAGTAAAGAGAGCGGGCCCTGCTGAGGAGAGCCTGCAGTGACCAACACACTTCCCCTGGGAACACTCATCATCTGAATGCTTGTTGGTACCCAGGTCTCCCCCATGAGATGTACTGGTGTACTCAGGAAGAGGGGAAGAATATCCAGATTTTAATCTAAGTTGGATTCCTCTTTGAGGGCTGCAGTGAAGAGCTATTTTTCTCATCAACTATGCCTTTACAAGGGCAGTGCAGGTAGACTTCTGGAATGAATTATAAAGAAATCCCGTATCCTCCTATAAAACAGAATAAAAATGCCTAATGTCAAGGCAAGTGATAAGGGATCATCAGTGATTTGAGAGTGAGTGTGACTTGGAGCCCCTCTCCCTCCACCCCAGTAATGACTGGTGAAAAGCCCTCTGAAATATGGCTTCACTGAAGCCAAGGTGCCAACACTTCCCTTCCCATTTGTTTTCTTTCTGATGCAGCCTTTCTTTGCTCAGTGCACCTGACAATGCCCACTTTATTAAAAAAACCTAGCCAAATGATGGCTGCTTTTTCTGTCCTAGGAAAGACGTACCCTGAAAAATAATTAATTCTAGTTCTTCCTCGTAACATATGTATGACTTCTTATTTATAGAGACTTGTAAAAAAAATGGGAATTGATTTTCTTGACCTGGTAAGTTACAGCTTAAACCAATAAAAGAACAAAGGAGAAGGATGTAAGAAGAGGACATAGGAAAGGGTTTTGTTTAAAGAGTCACATGCACAGCTAATAGATGTATCCAGAGGAAAGAGATGAAATACCCCAGATTAATAACAGTGACATTCTGCTGGCTTATTGCTTTCTAAAGACTTTACACTCTGCGGAGACAGAGCTGTATAAAAGATGAAGTAGTTGCACTCCACATTATAGTCATCCCAGTAATGATGGCAACAGCTCTGTTACAAACTCATGATCTTCAAGGAAAACAATCCCATCTCTAGTATTTCCAAGGGGAAAATTAATTGGGTTCACTTCTCTAGGTTGCTTCCGTACTTGCTTCTCTGTTCTTTGCTTCTCACTGCTTGACCTTTGTTGAATTAGCCATGTAAAGCAACAAAATGCTGCTTTAAGTTTTCTTGGTCCTCCTATTTCCTGTGAACAGGTCCAGCTGAGAAAGTGAAGAAGAAACCTGTCAGGGTGCCATAATAAGCAGCATATATCAGAAACCCACTGGATGGAAAACTTAGCTCAAACACTAGCTTTGTTTTTGCAGAGCAGGAAACGTTGCTTAAATTCATATAGTAAATATTTCTTTGTGTATCATGGGGAGCTTTCATGTAAGCTCAGATTAGCTGGAAATCAGGACAAGGCCTGAACTTTGCTCCCTCATCGCTGTAAAAGCAAGTGCCTGGGGTATTTTTCAAGGAAACCCCTCAGCTTCTGAGCCAAGCAGAAATGCGTTGCTGTTGATCTCCATACTATGTTCTTCAGCGATGAGAGACAATGACTTTTAGTCTGATATTTAAAAAAAAAAAAAAAAAAAGGAAATTTCTTGGAGAGGGCAAGAGAGACAAAGATCCAGAAGCTGAGAGAACCAGCAGAGGGAAAAGGTCCGTTACATGTATGGGAAAGGAGGAGAGGGACAAGAGTGGTGTTTGTTTTCACAATCAAAATGCAATTGCAGGTTGAAAGAAACCCACAAAAAGTTGGTTTTTCTTTTAACTGTAAAGAAGTTTGAAAATGGTGTAAAATAAGATGATTCTCCTTTTTCTTGCTTTATACCAGTGCTAGTCCAGAAAATGCCGCTGCATGTGGTGCCAGGGAGTCACAGAGGACTTCCCTCTGAGGAAGGAGGGCTGGGGGGCTTGAGAAGTGTAGAGGTATTTTGGGCGTTCATTGCTTGGGGAGACGCAGGGGAATGTGCTACCATTCACCCATGGCTTTTCTCGGTGCCTCGCATCACAACACTCCTCCCAGGTATTTTGCAAGTGTACAGGATAAGCTTTCCCAGCAATAACCTGGTGTGGGGTTGCGTTGTCCCCCCTCTTCCCACTGCTGTATATAAGGCAGCTCTGCCTTATATGTGGAGGACCTAGAGCCCAGGGGGAAGTGTCTCACCCGTGGTGGCAGATTGCTTCAACCAACAAGCCTGGCAGTCTCAAGCGTTTATGAACACTGAGCTCACCTTGGATATTAAAAGAAAGAAATGCATTAGCTGGTAAGCGTGTTGGGTCTCTTCCAAGGCACACTGGCGTGTTGCTCTGCACACCAGCATGGAAACAATTTGCAGGCTGGAGAGCTGGTAAGCTCTCTCTCGAGGAGCTATGCCACATGCTCTCCTCTCCCTTCACCTTCTGAGTCACTCTTTATTCAATTTCTTTTGCTTCAGTTTTACCATCTGAGCTTAAACGTGGCCTTCTGACATGGAGAATCGGGGTGAGTAGAGCCACATTGGTTGTAAAACCTCTAGCCAATCTTATTTTTTGGCTATTAAGGTGGCTGTTACGGCATTGTTTTTATTATTCATCAAAAGGAAACTTTTCAAAGTAAATACATCAAATACCATATAACATAAGCTCTTCCCCACTGCTGCTTCCTCTCCCTTTTTCTTTTCCCCTGCCTCCTATTTTTATAAATAATCGAGTTGTTACTCCAGAGTCAATTCCAGGTCATCTTTCATTTGCTCAAAATATATCCTTATTGGCAAGCTATTTTCCCATTATTCAGGAACACACATATTGTTTTACTTACAGCTGTGTGCTGTATTTTATGTTCTCATATAAATGTTATGCCTGGATTATCATAACTAGAGCAAACTGGTTTTAGGGTTTGTTGTTGTTGTTATTTTTAGGTTCCCCCCACCAAAACAGGAGAGAAATATTATCAGATCTGATTTGGGGTATCTTTTCTGGTTCTTAAAACAACTCAGCTTTTCACATTTCTTTCCAGTAACCCAGATTTCCCCTCTGATGTGGGGGCTTCCCTGGTTTGGGGAATGATGATAGCTGAGGTTTGGGAAAGATTAAGGGGTAAGCAGCATTGTTTCCATCCCAAGAGGGGCAGGAGAGAAGACAAGGCAGGGACAGATTCCAGAAATCGTTACCTGCTGTGTAAAAAACCAACCAAACAAAAAAACAGTACTTTTTCTTGTCTGTTTTAAACTGTTACTTGTTTCAAGGAGCAGCCCCGTTTCCAGTTTTGCAGGATCTGGTGAATTCCATCTACCTGTAGCCACTACTTTTGTGATGGTGGGGGCTGATCAAATAGAAGCTCATAGTCACATATTGAAGGGTCAGCGAGGGAGCGCACCTAAGTCCCATTGGCTTCAGCACATTGTTAAATATTTACTGAAGTGATAACTTACTTGAGGTCTTGA